>JBBPUN010000586.1:0-11195 GCA_038094715.1 Heimioporus punctisporus | reverse complement strand
CATCGCTACTCGATATTCATCTCTCAAAGTCCTTGTCGCTGCGCGCATCCTCTTGGGAAGGCACCTCCCGTCGACTATTCGAACATTCTCCAAGCCCTTGCTCAAGTCGAGTTACGCAGGAAAGGCACTCCTTTCTCAGATAGACCTCTGCTTTTGCACGTCTCTTCCGCTCCTAGACAAGTCTTCATAGCTAGCCATGCGTCTTCTGATCAATCTTTCTCAGTCTCGCTAGTGTGAAGCAATCCTGCTAGGTTTTACGGTTAGCCTAGAAGGTAACCCGTAACACTTTCTCACTTATGCTTGGATACGAACCCCGCGCCTACCCCCTTTTAGGAAAAACTTTCCTTCCTGCCCTCTCTGATCGATTATCCCACCTAGAAGAATCTAGAAAGGAAGCCCTCACAGCTCATGACTCCACTAGACACCTCATGATGCACCACACCACCCGAAAGTTCTCCCCCTGGAAAGTTGGAGATAAGGTCTGGCTAGAAGCGACCAATCTACGCATTCCCTTCCCTTCTAGGAAACTCGCACCCAAATGCCTTAGACCCTTTGAAATCACACAGGTACTATCCCCACTTACATACCGCCTCAAACTCCCTCCTTCCTGGAAGATACATGATGTCTTCCACGCCACTCTCTTATCATCACATCGCCTCACCAAAGCCCATGGCCCTTCCTTTCCCACTCCACCTCCTGATATCATAGATGGTGAAGAGGAGTACGAAGTTGATGGTATCCTTGCCCACAAGGGCTCCCCTGGCCGCTATCAGTACCTGACCGCATGGAAAGGTTACTCAGCATCAGAAAATACCTGGGAACCCGAAAGTAATCTCCGTCATGCTTCTTCCATTCTTAGAACTTATAAACAGACTCATTCTCTCCAATAAATTTATGACTTTAGCCCTTCTTGCAGTTACCATTCTTTCTGCTACTATTACTCTTATCTTTTACCTAGTTCTTCGCCATGTCTTCCTCTGAGCATTCTTCATCCTCTTCCTCATCCTTCTCTTCATTACGCACTCGCCCCTTCCAACCTCTCTTCCTCCCTGCCCATGCCATCAACACCCTCTACGCGAATATCCTGGCTACCCCCACCCTGGTTCACGCTCTAGAGCAGGATCCTTTGTATGAGGAGGATGAGCTTTCCCAAGAACTCATACGCCTATTCTTTGACGTATCTCGTGTTCAAACCTACCACTTCCAATCTTCTCCTTTGGATTTACCCGCAGAGTTTGGTCTCCCTCTTTGCCTATTAATAAACTGCCTCCCAGAACGAATTCTCTCTCTTCTTCATATGCAAGGTTTTCATATATTCGTACAACGCATTGACCCCACCCTCTTATATCCTATGTTTCGGCAAATCTTTCTCTCCTTACCCGTAGATGTCAGAGATCGATACCTTTCTTCTGCCACCACTATTCGCTCTTCTCCTATCCCTTTACCTATTCCCCCTCCTTCAACTACCTCCCTTCTCTCTCGTATTACATCGTCCCCCTCCGTACCTTCCCCTCCTGCATCGCCAGTTCATCAGTCTGACGACTATCGTCTAGACCCTGTCATCCTTGCCTCCAACAGGGAATCCATTCAGATCTTTCGCCTCCCCAATGGCCAACAGGTCCTCTCCGCTGCCACCCAAACTGTCCGCTCCCCTTTGGTATGCCACCCAGCCTCTTCATCCACACGTTGCTATCAATGCAATCTTTTTGGTCACTATCGAGACGAATGCCCTGAGTACCGCTGCCCTTCCTGCCATCTCCTCGCCCCTGGCCATCCCTCTCGCTGTTGCTACACCATCCAATGCGATCTATGTCGAAGATGGGGGCATGGAGCCTGATTCTGCCCAACCAGACGTTGTGGCCTCTGCGATAGACTTGGACATATCCTTGACAATTGTCCGTTTGAACATTTCACAGTGGAGCAGGCCTCTACCCTTCATACGGGAGCATCTCCGACGGAGTAAGGACTATATGTTGTTTGAACCAGGGTCTCAAACGTACGAGGGGGGTAATGTTACAGTTTTCTTTCTCTTTTCCACTATTTTCGTCATCTCCTCATTGAAACCCGTTTATCATCGTATCTTCGGCATGTATATTTCGGCCTATGACTATTCTCATCTTCTCATCATCATAGGCTTTCATCACATCTCTATTATCGCTGTTTGACTTCCTTCTTCATCCTTTCTCCTTCAAACTTTCCATGGACAGCCTCCTCCACAGCATAGCTTGTCATCTATGCTTAGTGTTCCTATTCCACTCCCTTCTATCGGATTCTACGCTTACGCGTCGCTTCCCTTATATACCTGCTGCCCTGTACCATAGTTCCTCATTCTCAATCTGCGCAATCTAGCATCGCTCTTGAGTCCTCCTTAGTCTCTTAAGTCCCTAAGCCTTCTCTCCGCTTTCTCGAAAGCGTATAGTCTCACTGACCGTTCTTCTGAATGTATAGATATCTCCTCCAGGCTGAGTCGTACCTCTTTGTGAGTGTCCTGCCTCGGAGTAAGCCTCAGTTGATCCCTCAAGAGACGCTTCGCATAACATCTTGTGACACTAGTGGCGTTTGTAACATCACCATCATTCCTTGTGATGTGAGAGCGATGGTAGACAAGGTGTCTAGAGCAAGGGAGGTCTCAGAGCATCAGGTGTTGATGAAGAAAAAGGTGTAGGGCCTTAGCATATTATAACACTCCCCTTATAACTCACAAGCCAACAGCATAGTCAAAAAATGTCATTTTGATGTTTTGGAAGCTATCATCAGGAGCTCTCAAGGGGCCGAATCACATTGGCACATGTTAGCACACTCAGTCTTCTGGGCTGAGTGAGTCACCATCCAACATTCTACTGGGTTTTCACCTTATTTTATGGTCCATGGTGCTGAGCCTCTTTTTCCTTTTGATTTGGCCAAAGCTACCTTCCTTGTCCCTCCCCCAGATGTCAATACTGAGCCCCTGTCTCCTTCCGGTCTGATCGCCTGGTGTGCCTGTCAACTTCAAAAGTGACAGGATGACTTGGATGAAGTTTGTCAATGAGTTCTTAGAGCTTGTTTTGAGTTGGTCAAGCATTTCAAGGCTGTCTTCAAAAATACAATCAAAGATTTCAACTTTCAGCCAGGCAGCCTAGTTCTCGTGCACAATACATGCATCGAGAAGGAACTGAACCACAAAACAAAACCATGGTATCTCAGCCTGATGATTGTCATTTGTTGTACCACCGGCAGTTTTTATATCCTGGCTGAGCTGGATGGCACAGTCTCTTGGCTCCATTTTGCTGCCTTTTGGATTATCCCTTACTTCTCTCAATCACAAACCACCTTCCCTGTTTCCAATCTCACAGGTTTGATGGACGACAAGCTGGATCTCTTGGCTGATATGCACCCTGTGTTGTGAACTTGCCATTGAGTTCATCCAGCACATCAATGAATGCGCTGCATTATACAACCGGCAAGTGAACCTTTGAAGAACCAGAGGGAGTCTAAGCATCATCACAAGGGCGTGGCCTTATGGACAATATCCCAATGATCCTAGAGTAAAGGACTTGACAAGGAACACCTTGTAAGAGAAGGGATAAAGGCAACAATAACAAGACTGGGGAGTCTTGTGTTGCTGGGGCCCGCCCCTTATATACTATTCTACTGTTTGTACATGTATAGTAGTGTTTGTACATATTAGCGTCCATGTATAGTAATAAGCTATGCTCTATGAGTCCTAAGAAGTCATACTGTACTCTTTTCTCACTGCAAGCATCCTGCACTTTGTGGGGTATTGTTAGTGAAGTCTCTAACACTCCTCAAATCCACCAAACCAATCTGGGTTATCCTTGTTGATCCATCGCTCAAACAATCATAGGAAGAAATTGCCCACTGCAAAACACTCATCACTGCCGTGCTCACAAACCTAATGTCATCCAAGCACTTTCAAAACACCTACCCCACCATCTCCCATGCCAGCACCATCCTTTCAGCCTTGTCAGAAATTACAAATCACATGCCACAGTGCAAGAACTGTACAATCCCCAATTGGAAGAGTTACTCGAACTCCTCAGCCCACAACTACAAAAAGAGTCAAATGAAGGGGCAGAAAGGTGGGAAGATGATGACTCATTCAACATGACGATTCCTCATGTAAGGGGTAGAATGAAATAGAATCATCCGGAAGGATCATGGACCTGCACAATGTATCCACATATACACTGATTTGCTTAGTCAGCTGATTCCCCAACAGTATATAGGTAGTTGATTTATATAGATTAGTCTCCATCTTCGGTTTAATCAATCACCCATTCTCTCTTCTCCTCTAAAGCCTTGATGTTGTAGGTTGAGTGTTAGGTCATCCCTGACATAAAACTGAAGATCCCAAAGGACATTATTTATAATCTCCTCCCTCTCCTCTTATCTTTGCCTTAGGTGGTACTTCGGTATCTCCTCTGTACCCAACATTATCGCACTAATCAACAAGCCAACCAAGACAAACATACCTTTTGACTCCCATCTCTACCCCCATTTACCACAGCATTGTCAAGTGACCCCCTGTGACTTGGTTCCCAGTCGCAGCAGAGTCGATTGAGTGGTAATCTTCGGAGAACCCTCATTCATACTTCCACCCACACAGTGGCCATTGGTGTACAATAAACACCCGGGTTTGAGATCTATCCACAGCTTCATGCCCAAACAATACTCCATCATAATACCTACATTACAGGTAGTGCTGGCTAGCTAGGGTTGAGTTAACCCAAAACTTCCAGTTCCTCCATCTTTTAGCACACCTCTTCTACCACTCCACGTGGTACCTCAACCTTGCACACCTGTGATGTGCCCCTCTTACCACCATTCCCAACCCAGCATCTTGTCAGCAGGTCAAGCTTGCCAACTTTCGTACCTCCCAACGAGAACAATCTCTTCGCAACCTCACCAAATATCTTGATGACATTGCTCACATGGATAATAAGAAAATCCATCACTCCCTTTACCTAGCAGAAAAAAACGAAAAAGCTAGATGATCCTGTGCCCCATCGCCAGAACTTGAGCTGAAGTACTGGTACTTGAACCCTTTCTTGAAAAAGGATCCTCTCATTGTCAAAGGACAGGAATTCCTTGTACAACCACTTTACCTTGAGTAGTGGAGCTCTCTTCATGCTAGTGGCAAGCTATTCAACGTGGAGTATAACTCAGATCCACCTTGTCCCAAATCCCCCTCTGAATCCTCAGACAACCTCCCCTGATCAGACTCCAGAATGGCAACCACAACAACCACCAAACTCATGCATCTCATGCAGGAGATGCTAGATGAAAAACTAAAAGAATTCAAAGATGAAATCCAACTTGACACCAACGGCAGGGACCACCAGGACAGCCTGGAGACAAGGGTGAAAAAGGAGAAAAAGAAGACCACAAGGTCACCAAGGAGAAAAAGGAGATCTCAGTATGGCCCAACTGGGGGAACTTTTCAATGAAGTCAACGAGCTGCCCATGCCCATCAAAATACCCGAAAACCAACCCAAAATCAGGAAATCCTATATTGTCAAACTCGAAAAATTCAATGGTGATAAAAGCAAGTTCACCAACTGGTGGAAATCCATGATCACATATCTCGGGGGGTATGAAACAGAACCCTCAGATTATCAAAAGATCACTATCACACTATCATTCATGATGGAGGGTTCAGCTGCCCAATACACCAACTTCCTGTATTCATCCCTGGACACTTTAACACAGGGAAAATGGAAAGGCTTTTGCAAAGACCTGGCAAATCAATTCCAGCCAGTCTCTATAGTCCAACAAGCCAAA
Organism: Heimioporus punctisporus; assembly: GCA_038094715.1. NCBI lineage: Eukaryota > Fungi > Basidiomycota > Agaricomycetes > Boletales > Boletaceae > Heimioporus > Heimioporus punctisporus. The sequence continues at coordinate 5,414 of JBBPUN010000586.1, read as the reverse complement.
CAGGAAGTCTTCTCCATGACCCAAAGAAGAAACAAGACAGTGAAAGAATTCCTGACTCGTTTCAACCAAAACATTCTTCAAGCCAAGATTGATCACTTGGCCAATGGGTGAATGTTGTTGAACCAAATATGAAGGGCAGTGAAAAATGACATCATTGAATTTGTGGAGCATGGCAAATCTCATATGCTCACTTCAGAAGATTATATCAGGTGGACAAAAGAGCTTCTTGGAGCAGACTGGGTGCTCTCGGGAATTGAGCAATGCAAAGCAGTAATGCAACCATGTGTTCATCTGCCAGGGCAGGCCCCAAGTCACTCCACAAGTTCATCTTCTTATGTATCGCCCCATTATAAGAGCAAAAATCCCATTGCCGGTTTCGTCCCTCAGCAAATGCAAACATACTCGTCCATGGCAGCCTCATCCCCTGCCATCACTTCCACAGCTGCTCCTACTCAGCCAAGCTTATACACCCCTGGCACTTTTGGGGGCCAAGGGGTACCGATGGACCTCTCTCAGGTGCAAACCAAAGGTGTTTGTTGCCAATGTCAAAAACCCTGGCCTTGTGCTGATCACATGAGGCCCCATCAACCAATCTGGCAAACCATTACAATGTTTAACTGGAAATTTGAATTTGATAACATGGAAGACCTGCAAAAGCAGATTGCATCATTTGAGGCAGGTTTTTCCAAAGGAGACTAACAAAAAAGTTGGTTAGTGCTCCTGTACTTGTTTCATCTGTTCCCTCATCTGTACCAGTAGGACATAAAAATAAATATGCTGTTCTCGATGTCTAACAAACAAGTGAACCAACAACAACTTCAATCAACTTTGAAATAGAAATACCTGAAGTACAGATTTTAACCAAGAATAAAAATGGAAAAAAATTACAAACCCCTGACTGTCTGTCATGTAGACATCCTCTACAAGTCATATCAACACCCATGACAAAAATACCTAGTGTCCATAAAAAAGAATTGCAACACTGGAGAGAAACTGTTCCCAAAGGTGGCCAACAGTCATATCATTGCACAGCTGAACCCTGGACCTGTGGGTGGATAAAAGAAATGGTGGAATACATGGAAGAAGAACAAGTAATCTGTCACATGAAGAATTTTGTATACAAAAAATGAAAGGAAAAAGTCAATAAAGAACTGATAAGAACAATTGCCAGCATTGGTCCACAAGAAGCCCATTTCGTGTTGCAAGAATTGCAGCAAAAACTAAAATATGTCACTCGTCCAAGGTCAAAGAATGCCTTCGAAATAGCAGTAACAATTTAAACTCAGTCAGGAGAAGAAGTGATAGTCAATGCCCTTTTAGACTCTGGTTGTACCAGAACTACAATTGATCAACGATTCATGAGAGAACAAGGGCTAGCCACCCACAAACTTCCCACACCAATGGCCATGTACAATGCAGACAGATCACAAAATAAAGGAGGAGATATCACAGAGTTTACAACCATGGAAATGATTGTGGAAAATCATCACAAACAAATTGCTATGGCTATCTCCAATCTCAGTACACACAAAATATTTCTTGGACATGATTGGCTCTGGAAGCATAATCCCATCATTGACTGAAGGTAAGGAAAAATTGGATTAACATGTGAAGATCACTTCATTCCTGCCCTACAGGAAATCAATGATGAAGACGATGACACTTTCTGTACCTGGACATTCACTATTGATCCCAAATACTTAAGGATGTTGGCAATGGAATTGGCTATTGAAAACTTAGGAAAGAAAAATGAACAAACATTCAAGGATGTGGTTCCCATTCATTACCACGACTATAAGGATGTGTTCACAAAAGAAAATTTCGATGAAATGCCCTCACAACATCCTTGGGATCACACCATCGAACTCCTCCCTGGTGATCATACCATGGATTGTAAAACATACAACCTTACCACGGTGGAACAAAAAGAATTATGTAGATGTATTCCTTGAAAAAAATCTTAAAACTGGATAAATAAGAGAATCCAAATCTCTATTTACATCCACATTCTTCTTTATAAAGAAAAAGGATGGAAAATTAAGACCAGCACAAGATTATCGGAAGTTAAATGACATCACCATAAAAAACAGCTATCCCTTACCTCTTATTTCTGAGTTGGTGGACAAGTTGAAGAACACCAAATACTATACCAAACTTGACATCAGATGGGAATACAACAACATTCACATGAAGGAGGGTGATGAATGGAAAGCCGCCTTTCACACCAATAGAGGATTGTTTAAACCTCTCATAATGTTCTTCGGATTATGCAATTCTCCCGTGACCTTCCAAATAATGATGAATCATATCTTCAAAGATCTCATTATCAAGGGAAAAGTTGTTGTCTACATGGATGACATCATGATCTTCACTAAAACCTTGGATGAACATTGTGAAATAGTCAGGAAGGTGCTACAAATCCTCTGGGACAATAAGCTCTCAGTCAAACATACAAAATGTGAATTTGAAACGCAGGAAATGGAATACTTGGGATTGATTGTGAGCGAAGGAACACTGAAAATGGATCCCAATAAGATGAAAGGAGTGACAGACTGGGACGTTCCCACAACAAGGAAGTTGTTAAGGGGATTCTTGGGTTTCATGAATTTCTACCATTGTTTCATTGAGAATTTTTTGAAGATAGCCAAGCCTCTAAATGCCTTGACATCAGACAAGAAGAAATGGGAGTGGACTGACGAATGCCAGTATGCATTCGAAACATTAAAAAACATGATCACTACAGCACCTGCATTGCAAATTCCTGTCAATGAAGCCCCATTTCACATCAAAACAGATGGATCTGGAACAGGCTTAGGCACTATCCTTATGCAATACCAAGATGAACAATGGCATCCAATCGCCTTTATCTTATATTCACTTAATGAAGCTGAATGAAATTACCATGCTGCAGATCTGGAAATGGTGGCAGTCATCTTTGCCTTGAAAGAATGGCGACATTACCTATTGGATACCAAAAAACCATTCACCATTCTGACAGATCATAAAAATCTGAAGTACTTTATGAAACCCCAAGACTTATCTCAACAACAAGTGTGATGGAAGCAAATTCTGTCGAAATACAATCATGTCTTTGTCCATTGCCCAGAAAAAACCAATCCAGCGGATCCTTTATCACAAAGACCTGACTATGCTGAGAACAAAAAAGGGGATAACACCCAAGAAACACTTATTATCAAACTTGCCAGTAGTCTCTATGATGTGGAAAGTACCTCTGTAAAAGGGGATGGGAAAGAAGCTACAGCAGTCCATTATGAGACAAAGATCCAAGTGTTAAAATGGTCTGATGACAAAACATTGATCAAGTCAATGATTAAAAAGCACCAAAACAACTTGGAAGCATTCATTGTTGAGGGACTTCAAAGAAAAGATTCCGGATGGCACATTGTTAATGATCTGGTGTTATGATATGCTAAGGCCTCACACCTTTTTCTTCATCACACCCAACCTCCCTTGCTCTAGACACCTCGTCTACCATCACTCTCACATCACAAGGAACGCTGGTGAATGCCAGCACTCTCTCGAATCCTCAATGGATCCACTGCAATGTCCTCCCGGACACTCTCTTCATATCCCTGGATCCTCTCCTTCATGGGACCCTCCTTGAACTGGCTTATCCCCAGTCTTCGCCTCACTGAAACCCTAATACCCTTCACCCTAGAACACCTTGTTTCTTGGAACATTCTAGACCTATGACATGCGGTATTCATCTCTGCTTCCTCTCTTCGATTCATTGAATTTTGTAACATGTGCATCAAACCTTGTATCATCTGACATTCTTCCTTTTGATCCCTGTGTACCTTTAGAACCTTCTCCCACCTCATGGTGAGTCTTCTTTGATTCTCTAGAACATTCTTTCTCTTAGTTATCACTTTATCATCAAACCCTTGGACAGTATTTAGGCATTTCCTCTCCGCCATTGTATTTCTTAGCTTTGATCTACCTAACTCCACTTTGTCACATCTGACACTCTCCCTGTACTTGCCTTTGGGCATCTCTTGTACCTTCATATCTTGTAACATCAATACTACTTGATATTTTCTCTCCAAGTCCTTGTCTCATGCGCATCCTCTTGGGAAGGCACCTCCCATCAACTATTCAAACATTCTCCAAGTCCTTGCTCAAGTCTAGTTACGTTGAAAAGGCATTCTCTTCTCAGATAGACCCCTGCTTCTGCATGTCTCTTCCGCTCACCAATAAGTCTTTATAGCTGGCCATGCACTCTTTGATCAGTTCTTCCAGTCCTGCTAGTGTGGAGCAATCCTGTTAGGTTTTACAGTTAGCCTTGAAGGTAACCCATAACATCTGGTACATTGGAAAACAATCTTATATGTCCCAAAGGTGCCAAAGATATGCAAATGGATGTTAAAATAACATCACAACCATCTAATTGCTGGACATCCAGGAGCTCACTGGACTCATGATCTCTTGAAACCAAAGTATTATTGGCTGTCAATGAAATGAGATGTGTGGAAATATGTGATGGGATACAATAAGTATCAGAGGACCATAGTTGTCACAATGGGAAAATGCACCAAATTACACCCTCATGCAATATCTGACACACCTTGGGAAATCATTTCGTTAGATCTCATTGGCCCTTTACCAGAATCCATGGGAAAAAATGGGGTTTTAGTTGTGGTAGACAGATTCTCAAAAATAATTTACCTTTTCCCAATATCAATGACTATAACATTGCAAGAGGTGACCAAGATATTCCAAGATGAAATCTTTAAACTTCATGGAGTACCCAAAAAGGTCATATCTGACCAAGGGTCACAGTTTGTGTCCTCTTTCATGAAAGAACTTTATATGCTGTTGCAAATCGGAGGAAATCCCAGTATGGCATATCATTCAGAAACTGATGGGCAAACAGAAAGGGTCAATGCTGGAGTAGAACAGTACCTTTGGCTATATGTAAATCACCAATAATCCGATTGGACAGAATGGCTTCCTATTGCCGAATTTTCGCATAATCAAGCCACTTCATCAGCAACCACTTACATATTCTCTCTTCATGCTCAATTACGGTCAACAACCTCATACTGAGTTTTACCATCCTGTAAAAAATCAGAACCCAGCTGCAAAGGAATTTGTTGCCAACATGGAAAATATGCATGACATCGCCAAAACAAGTTTGAAAATGGCAGTGTACAGTGACTCCAAAAACTGTTCCAATGTCTAACCCCAATCCAGTGCGCGAAGCGCACTGTAACCACACGTGGGAATTTCGCTTAGCATTGGTGAGACAAACAATAGTACACACTCTGAGCTACAAATTGGTATCTTAGTCATGTGATTCGGGTCATGGGAAGCAAAGATATGGACAATTTAAAATGGTAACTACATTGGAACAGTTTTGTCACTTTCAACTATTGGTATATATTAGTACTTGG
>JBBPUN010000585.1:0-11241 GCA_038094715.1 Heimioporus punctisporus | reverse complement strand
ATAATCAAGAATTGTCTGTTTGATAGTTAGTGGGGCATATCTATTCCTTACCTGATTTGTTTGTAATGCAATGTGTTTACCCAGACCAATCACATTGCTGGTTCTTTTCCCTTACTGGTAGTAGCACGTATTTTGGCATCTTTTAGATCGTAGAAGTATGCCTTCATTTCATTGTAATTCATTCCTTGTATTGCTCATGGGAGAGTTTGTGGCTCTTTGTATTGGTCAGCATCAACCATCTCATCCCATGTCTCTGCAGTTCTAATTGTTCAACTGCCTCCAAGATTAAAGGAAGAGCTTCTGCATTCTTTCTTGTGTTTGCTGTACCATTTACAATCTCGACATTGCTTAACTCCTGGATGTTGAGCAGCATGGTGAGAAGGACTATTGCAAAGATAGCATTTTATTGTAGTGTTAGGTCATGATGGAGTACTCATGGCTCCAATGTCCATATGATTGTTTTGTTGTGAGGTTTGGCCTAGAAGCACTGGTATTGCTTCTTGAGCATTGCCTACTTCTCATATTTTCTTAACCATTGTGTTGAGATCTTTCCAGATTGGATTTGTAGATTGATTTGGATGATCTTTGAGCATTTTTGTGATGATGGATTTTCTTGTATGGATTTCCAAGTGTTGGATCATTTGATCTCCTGAGATTTGAGCCAATACTTGCAAAGACTCAATCCTTGCTAAATATGGATCTGTTTTGGTTTCTTCTTGGAAAAGTTTTTTGAGTTGTGCAACATAATTGTCTTATTGATTGGTTTTTCTAAAAAATCCCATAAATTCATCTTCAAGCATCACCCAGGTATATGTTTGACCCATAGTGAGTTTGTGGATTCGTGATTGTGTGAATATGGTTGCATCTTTTCCTTTGAGTCATGAGAGTACTGCTAGCACTGCTTTGTCTGATCCAGCAGTGATCGCATAACTATTAATATTTATCTATGCTTGCATCTTAGCCCACCAGGCTTTAAATTTCCACCATGTGCTGTTGAATTCTCCTGGATCAGCGAAGATCTCCATCTTTTGACCAGGTTGTGGTGTGGTTGTTGGTGCTGCTGGCACAGCTTGTGCAGCCATTTGTAGCATCATGACTTGGTTCATAAGTTGTTGGACCAAATTTGCCAACTGCTGTGTTTCCATGATCTGTTGTTGGATCTCTGTATTTATGTTAGTATTTTCTATTTGTAGATTGGCAATCTCCATAATGAGTGTTTGGAATTTCTGGTCTTGTGTAGCCATAGATGAGTTAAATATTTGCTGTGTCACTTGACTAAGTTGAGCTGCCATGTTGGGCAATCTATAGGTTGTTGATTTCTTCCTTGGTTAGGGGAATAGATTTGTCTTCGTTAAAGGGGAAACCTCCTATGGCTTTGAATTGTGTGAAGATTGTGGATGGAGATGACTCAATGGAAGAGGCTGGCTGAATCCAAGTGTAGCTAGGGATAGAATTTTCCTGTAATGCTCTTGTGAGGCGTATTGCTTGAACTCGAAGTACTACTTCTTCAATCAAGTTAAACCATACATAATTGAATACCAAGTCAACCCAGTCATCTTCAGGTATATCCATGGGAATGTTTCATGGATGATCGAATGGGATAGAGTTTGCTTCTTTCCAGCTGTCATTATCTCCCCAGATGTCATTGATGTTATCCCAACCTGAGTAATCTAGTTCGCCTGCCCAATTGGCTTCAGCTTCATTATCATTACTGTTTTTCATTTTAAATTTTTCATCAGCTACCTTCAAGGGGTTAGCTATGATGAGTGAAAATTTGTTAGTGTTTTGTGAATATTCAAAAGCAAATCCTGTTCCTCGAGGCATGATGTGGAGAACAAGAAATCCAAGAGTTGTTACGATACACTAAGTCCCCACCTCTTTTTCTTCATCACACCCAATGCTCTGAGACCCTCCTCACCTTAGACACCTCATCTACCATCGCTCTTGCATCACAAGGAACGCTGGTGAATGCCAGCACTCTCTCAGATCCTCAACAGATCATCTGCAATGTCCTCCTGGACACTCCCTTTACATCCCTGAACATTCTCCTCCATGGAACTCCCCTTGAACTGGCTTATCCCCAGTCTTTGCCCCTCCAAACCCCAATACCCTTTGCCCTAGATGCCTTGTCTCTTGGAACACTCTAGACCTATGCCTCACGGTATTTATTTCCGCTTCTTCTTTGAAACTTTGTAATACGTTCTTTGAACCTTGTAACACATGATACCACTTCTTTGATCCCCATGTATCTCTAGAACCTTCTTCTGCCTCGTGGCATTTCTTCCTTGATTCTCTAGAATATTCTTTTGCTTTGTCATCACTTTGTCATCAAACCCTTGGACACTATTTAGGTGTTTCCTTTCTGCTGATGTATTCCTTACCTTTGATCTACCTAGCACCCCTCGGCCATAACCTGGCACCACTCTGTCACACCTAACACTCTCCCTGTATTTGCCTTTAGGCATCACTTGTACCTCTTGTATCATTGTAACATTGCCATTCCTGCATTGTACTTGATACCAATGCTCCAGGACCTTGTCTTGCACACATCCTCTCGGAAAGGCACCTCCTGTTGACTATTCAAACATTCTCCAAGCCCTTGTCCAAGTTGAGTTATACTTGAAAGGTGTTTCTCTCTCAGATAGACCTCTGCCTCTGCATGTCTCTTCTGCCTCTTGATAAGTCTTCACAGCTGACCATGCACTCTCTAATCAGTATCTCCTTGTCCTGCTAGTGTGGAGCAATCCAGCTAGGTTTTACAGTTAGCCTTGAAGGTAACCCATAACAAGAGTGAATAAGATAAGATAGATGTATTGGTAGAGAATGTACATGAGGGTGAATAGGAAAGCGTAGTGGAAGAGAATCTTGGAGTACATCTAGACATAAAATGGGGTGATATAAGTTTCATACTTGGAGTAGTGTCTGTAAAGAGTCCTGTAGGTATCTTGTAGAAATAGCAGTTCTATTTCTGCTAGTAGGGTGTTTGGCAGAGAGCCTTCAAGCTCGTCTTGGTCGCAATGAGGATATCTATCCCTCATGTTCGATCCTGCTCCACCAGGGTTCCTCGAACCATACTTGACAGCATTGTCTGTACCGCTCTTGTCGTTCTCTCAAATTTTCCAGCCACTGTTGGGCTGTTTGAACAAGGAGTGGAGTCCTATAGATCCTCCGATGTATATCAGTGAGTATTTTCTACGCCTGTTAGTACCCTTGTCTCCTTGCTTCAGCAGCAATCTCTGCTTGCCTTTCTTGTTCTTCACGGGCTTGGTTCTCTGCCACCCATATGATTTCATAAACTTCATCTCCTAGAAACTCTTGGAAGATGGGCCAAGCTATGGGTGCAGGGGAGCATGAGGAAAAGGTGGCAGTTACTACTGGTGGTTGCTCGTCCTGAATCCCTTCATATGCTTCATTGTCATTGGGATTGTATGCCCTCTCATAGTGGTTTACTAGGGTTGCGCTGTCCCAGTGTCCTCAGTAAACTGATGTACCATCAACTTGGTCCTGATCCTGCCCCTGTACTACTGTGTCTACGTCATAGATACCAGTCTCAAGTTCTTTGCACTTGACATTGGATGAAGTGGCCTGCACTAGAGAGAAAGTGTGGGAAAGCCACTAGGGCATTGGTAAGATTATCTACTGTATGAAGGATTTCTCAAAAATGCACTTCTAGCATGAGCATGGTTGAGCGGGAAATGTGTTGTAGAGATGAAGGGTAGCTAAGCCTATACTGAGTGGGGTATAGTATAAGAAAGAGTTTGTCCTAATGAAGCAACCCTACAACCACTTAAGGCTATAGGCCACTCACTTAGGATTATTGTAGAGGAAACTAGGAGATTGGTGTTTTGCTGAGTTTGTTGGTTGTAGAGAAAAACCAAAGAGGCAAACTGAGGTCCTCTTGGCTGGCTCTTGGGCCTTTATATACTACTTGTATGTTTGTACATGTTTGATACTTAATACTATATAAGTCCATGCCCTTAACCCTAGTGATAAGGCTGAGTCAGACAGAGTCTGTATGAGTCAGAAAGAAGCGATGGGGATCAAGAATGCTATACCACAGCCTTAAGAAGAGTGGAAGTGAAGAAGGCTGTGAGTGGTAATGAAAGATAAGAGAAACAAGGTGCTGAAGATAGCTAGAAGAGGCTGAGATGGTTAGTCCCTACCTCCTGTAGTGTAGTTATGAAAAGGAGAACGCGATTTGTTCTCCCAAGGGACCCTGTAATGAGTAGACCTTTGTAGAGTCAAGATAGAAACTGTACTTGACAGCTTTTAGTTCAATGAAAAGTAAGGAAGACGAGGAGACTAGTGGCCAAAGGTCAAAACTACTCCAACAGAGGGAAGGAAACAGAAATGATGATGAGACAAGTTGCTGAAGGCTGTGACTTGCCTGATGGATGACAGAGGTGATAGATAGTGATGAGGTGGGTTGCTGAAGGCCATGACCTGTCAGATAGATAGTGGGGAAAGCGATAATGCAAGTTGCCTAAGGCCAATGCTTGCAGTGGCAATAATTAGTGTCTATTGGGCTGAGTGATGAGTTGAGAAAGATCAAGAGGGTAAAGAAGTTGCTAGCTGTGCCTGACCAACAGAGATGGATGCCAGGGATGTTAGCAATGATGACAGAGAGGTTTCAGTGACGTTTTCCAAGGGACAGAGAGCCAGGATTGATTCTCAGAGGATGATAGTACAAAGGGAATGTGAAAGATGTTTATTGTTCTGCCAAATACAGACTTACATAATTACCATGCCTCGTTCCTCTTATCTTTCATCACTGCTCACAGCCTTCTTAACTTCCGCTCTTCTTAAGGCTGTGGTACAGCATTCTTGATCCCCATTGCTTCTTTCTGACTCACATGAACTCCACCTGACTCAGCCTTATTTCTAGGGCTAAGGGCATAGACTTATATAGTAATATTAAGTACCAAACATATACAAACACATAAGTAGTATATAAAGGCCCAAGAGCTAGCTAAGAGGACCTCAGTTTGTCCTCTTCAGTTTTCCTCTACAATCAATGGACTCAGCAGAACATCAATCTCCTAGTTCCTTCCACATCAATCCTAAAGTGAGTGGCCTATAGCCTTAAGTGGTTGTAGGGTTGCTTCATTGACATCATCAGAGTGTTCAAAGGAGGAAGAGTAATCTTCTTCTTGTTTAGGATCAGATGGTTTCGAGTCATGAGATTCCCTCCACTGAGTGTTAGAGGAAGATATGGTGGGCAGTTACTATGATGGTATGCCCATACGTGGAGAACCTTGATCTTTTATTACGTTCACAAGTCAAACATGGAACTCAATAAGGTCTAGTATAAAAGGGTCAAAGGTTCTGGGTAAGAATCATACCTGTGGTGTCCAGGTTGAGTTTGAGTGAGACTAATGATGTAACAAGATAGTTGCTGGCAAAGTCAAGAAGCATTTCAAAGCAACACTATAAGGCTTTTGAGAAGTCAAGGACCTTTATTCAAGGTAGAGGAGTACAGGGATACTAGAGCGAAGCTCAAGTAGATCAAGGTTAAGGGAAAGAAAGAAATGCGCTGAAGAAAGGGTATATATACCCGAAGAAACAAATGAGCACAAACAAGTTAAGTAATACAAATAGAATGTTGTGGAATGTGAGGGAATTTGATGACTAAGCAAGTGAGTCATATTACAAGATCAGATAGGAAGGAATCAGTCATCAAGGAAAAAGAAATGGTAAGTCCAAATTGAATCATAACATCTGGTATGCCAACAAGCTGCAACACTTATGGTAGGACCAGCTCAGCATCCTCTGGCCTGACCATATCAGCGTCAAGACTGATGACTGAGGGGTAAGCAGAAAGTGAGGAGTCAAGAACTGGCTGACTGAAACAAATAGGAAGGGAGCAGTAAAATGAAAACTGGGGCAGAAGAAGGTGAAGAAGAGAAGACCCCTAAAGCCAAAGAAAAACACATTGAAGTGAGGTCGAAGCCCCAATGGGTGATATGCGATGATTGTGCCAACCAGGTGGGTGGGCATGAGTACTTCCCATGCTCCACCCTTACTCCAGGGAAAAGTGCAAGCTACATGAGGAGGGGCCCTGCATTGAATGGTAAGGGAGGAAAGAAAGGTGGCCAAAAGGAATATTGAAAGGGCTGAGGCAAAGAGTGGTCCAAAGTAGACCAACCACATAGTATAGGAGTAGCCAAAACAACTCCCAAAATAGAAAAGTGGGTGAAAAATAAAGACAAATGGGTGGGTAAGAAGGATTAGAAAAGACAAGGGCTGACAAGAGATGGAGCAACTGAAAGGAGTCAGAAAACTGAAACAGGAGCAAGGAGTGAGACAAGGGTCCCAGAGAAACTATAAAAGGAGTCCAACGAAAAATCTACCACATGGCTGAAGGCGACAAACCACCTAAATCAACTAAAGAAAGGGTGACACAAGAAGACAAGGTAAGAAGGATGAAATAGAAGCAAGCAAAGAAAAAATGCTAATGACATGACAGGAAGAGGGGAAAGCACAGAGAGAGGAGAAGGATAAATGCGAAACCAAAGTGGAGAGTGAGGCTGAAGAAAAGGAAGAGGAGGAAGCAGAAGAAGAGTTCGAACACAGCTGAAGGGAATTCTATGAAGATCTAGGAGCAAAAGCCCTGAGGGACTATGGTGATGAAAGATATGGGGAATAGATAAAGAAGGTCCAATAATGATGGAAACAAAATAGACTGATGATACCAAAGAGGCAAGGAGGAGCACCGGTCAAAACCCAGGGTAGAAACAGATAGAAAATGGAATGCATAGGGATACTGACAAGGGGGACTTATTTGACTAAGCCCTTGTCGTCTGGATCCATATTGATTGACTCGGCAGGGTGTGTATCAGCCATGAGATCCAGCTCATTGTCCATCAAACCTGTGAGATCAGAAACAGTGAAGGCAGTTTGTGATCAAGGGAAGTAAGGGATAATCTGAAAGACAGCAAAATGGAGCTGAGAGACTGTGCCGTCCAGCTTGGCCAGGATATAAGAACCACCAGTGGTACAACAAATGACAACCATTGGGCTGAGATACCACAGTTTCATTTTGCAGTTCAGTTCCTTCTTGATGTGCATATTGTGCACAAGGACTAGGCTGCCCAGCTGAAAGTCAAAATCTTTGATCATATTTTTGAAGGCAGCCTCAAAATGCTTGACCAACTTGAAAGAAGTTCTAAGAACTTGTTGATGAATGTCATCCAAGTCATCCTGTCACTTTTGAAGTTGGTGGGCATGCCAGGTGATCAGACTGGAGGGAGACAGGGGCTTGGTATCAACATCTGGGGGTGGGACAAGGTAGCTTTGGCCAGATCAAAAGGAAAAAGAGACTCGACACCATGAACCAAGAAATAAGGTGAAAACCTGGTAGAATGTTGGATAGTGACTTGCTCAGTCCAGAAGACCAAGTATGCCAATATGTGCCAATGTGATTTGGCCCTTTGAGAGCTCTTGACAATAGCTTCCTGAACATCAAAATGACGTTGTTCAACTATGCTGTTGGCTTGCAAGTTATAAGGGAAGATGCGCACATGCTGAACCTGATAATGAGCAGACAAAACTTCTAACATGGGGAGGAAGGTGGGGCCGTTGTTAGTAATAATATTGAAAATAGGGCCCCAGCAGTGAGAAGGTCCTTGAAGATAAAGGAGGCAATAGCAGTAGCCAATTTGGACTGAAGCATGCACCATTCCAGGTAGGAAGTCAGGGTGCAGTGTGTTTGGATAATGTAGTGGTAACTGCCAGATCTAGGCATGAGCATGGTGTCAATATGAACTTTACAAAACAAACCATCAATGATCAGTACCGTCAGTGGGATGTGAAGGCGGCACAATTGGTAAACCTAACACTTGTGATAGGTCTGAATGAACCACTTAACATCATCAACAAGCATCAGCCACCAGAAACGTAGAAGGAGCTGAGTGCGGACAGTAAAGACGCCCTTGTGGCTGAGATCATCATGAGCTTCTTTAATAAGGCTATACCAATGATCCTTGGGCACCACAAGCTGGTGACAACTGTGGAGTTCCCAATGCCACAAGGAATCCCTTAGGATGAAAAACTTGATAGCTGAATTGATGAATAACAAAAATTCTGCATTGGAGAGGTCAGTGGGATGAACATGTGTTTCAACAAATCAATGAATCAGCTGAATATGAGCTTCTTTCACCAGGGCCTTCAAGGACCAAGAGATCGAGAGGATAGAAGACGAATCAGTAGAAGGAGACAGAGAGGAAGCAGCTGAAACAAAGACAGAAGCAAAAGCAAGAACCAGAGGGCAGTGAAGAAAGGAGTAAGACATATATGGAAGTGACAAGAGAGACAATGAGAAAGAATTAGAGGCAGGATAAAACAGAGGTCGATCATTAAGAAGTGTTACCGAGAAAGAATATGAATTATTAAGCCAATTCTTGAAATTGTTTGGCTCCAAAGGGTCAAGATTGGAAGGTGGCTGATGAGAAAGGCCATCAGGGCTGGTATGTTTGTCTGCAGGGACATGATGCAATTCAAAGTGAAAAAGAAGAACACCAGCAATCCACTGGTTGATTGTCACATTCAGCTGCATGTCAAGATTATTGATCATCCCCTTGACATACTTAGTATCCATTTCAACAACTAAGTGTTGTACACCAAAGATAAAAACTCAGATGGCTTTGAGAGCTCAGAAAAGGCTGAACAACTCCAGTTTCACCTGTGAGTAACAACTCTCAACATTGGTCAGATAGAAACTGTCAAAACAGTTAGGATAGTGCTTTCTATCCTCCCCTAACTGGGAAAGAATGAAGCCAATGGCAATAGTTGAAGTGTCAACTGTGAGAATGACCTTCCAATTGGTGTCATAATCCAATTGGTGTAAGGCCAGTGACCTAATGATCTCTTTCTTTAGATGGAGCATAGCCTCTTGGTGTGTGTCTCCCCAAACAAAAGGGATGTTTTTATGAATAAGGTCAACAAGCGGTCTCATGATCATAGCAAAATTGCAAATGAAAATATGAACAATGCCACAAGTTCCAAGGAACCTGTGGACCTGAGTGAGCGTCTTACATTTGGACCAATCACAGATCTTTTGAACTTTTGCCTCATGAGGGATTTGGCCCTCTATGGTACATTTGTGGCCTACGATAGTAGCATCGGGCACAGTGAGAACAAATTTCTTGGCCAAGATGGTGATGTTGACATTTTGGAGATGTTGGATGATCCTATAAATGACCAGTAAGTGTTCCCAGATAAATCTATGGATATCAGGATTTTCTGGGATGGTTTCATAGGAACCATCAGGATTTTGATAACGAGAGGTGTATGATTTGACCAGTAAATCATCAATAAACAGCATGGTATAGTGTAGAATTTCATCTTGGAGGATAAATACCATGTCAACTTGATAGACCTGGTCAGTGTTAGTATGCTCCATTGGAATTGTGGTAAGACAATGCAGCCCAAGGGGGCTATTAAACATGGTCATGTCTCAGGAATTGATGTGTAGGAGCCGTTGGTCATAGCCAGTGAACAAATCCATCATACCATAAATTGTGTATCCACCGAAGGATTCTGCAAAGTGCTTGGCAAAAAGGGGTGTAGACAAGTTGCAGATAGTGACAGCATTGAGAGGTTGTAGGTCATGTATGAGTCAGAGAGTTTTTCTGTCCTGTTTGAGAATACAGAACCATTGAGATTGGTAGGCAGTGACCAAGGGTTTGTAAACCCCCGAAGTAATCCAATCCTTAATGATTTGGATAGCTTGATCCCAGGAAGTGGAAGGGACCGGAATGTTGTGAAGAATCCAGAGCATATGAGGGACAGTTGGAATTTTGATGGAGGGAAAGTAGCATTTGTTAAATCAGTCACACTTGGTTGGTATCCAAGCAAAAGCCTTTTTATGAATGTGGATGAGTCAACAGACAAGTTTGACCTCCTCGGGCTATAACCATTTGGCCAGGTCTAGATTGAGAGTGTCAGCTTGCTCTTACATAAATCTAGTACTGGGAATAAAATTGGAAGGATGAGTAGAAAGTGGTACAATGCTGGCCAAGGGATTGGGAGGTAGTCCTCATAGTACACAGAACTCCTCCATTAGAGGGGCTGCAACCAGGCATATCTTCTTGGCAACTGGCTTATAGACAAAAGAATGTAAGACAGGATCAAATGGAAACAAATCAGAAAATGTAGAAAGGTGGATGGGTGAAGGAGATGATTGTATAGAAGAGAGAAACAAGTAACATGGGGAAAGAGGTTGACTGGTGATGGTCTTAGAAATAAGAAGAGACAAGGACGGAGATGGAGATGGAGATGAAGATGGAGCAGATGCGATGGACAAGTATGAGACAGTAGAATGGAGCTCTCCCTGACCATTAGGTGGATCATCAATGCTTAAAAACCCATTTCCACAACAGATTGGTGATTGGAGCAGGACAGCCCCTTTCAACACTGAGGGCATTCTTCAAGCCACACTTGGGTCAAGATACAATATTCTTTACCAGTGTTGGGGTCTTGAAGCATAATTTTCTGTGTGCCATCTGGAAAATCATCAGTAGAAGCACTTATGAGACAATAGAATGGATGGCCGAGAAGCAGATCAAAGTTGGCTCTTAGCAGAACCTGGACTTGTAAGGAGATAGGGCCAGCACTGAAGTCAAGACAAAGGTTTTCAACAATGCTGATAGTAGCATCAGAACTCATATTTGCATTGATTATGGTTAGCTGGTGATCCGAGCAAACTGGTAGTCCAAGCTCTTCCCATACCTGTTTAGGCATGGTGACGATCTTGGAGCCACTATCAAAAACTCCTACAAGAGTTTAACTGATATCGACAACAGTGGCCTCGAGGGATTGGAGAGGCATGCTGTGATGGGTGACAATAAGACCATTGTCATTGTGGAGCATGTTGCAACCAAATTCCTGGCTCACAGTGCCAGGATCATGACCTGCAAGTTTGTTGACATAGACAACATTAGAGGTGATGGGAACACATTTTGCCAAAGAGAGATCCTTCAATTGCCATCGAAGATCAGGGGCAATAGCAATCAGGTCCTTTAACAGGAACAGGGACAGTAGATTCCAGGACTTGGTCTAGAACTTGCTTAGAAGCTATTTCATCTTTGAGAGGAAACAAATAGCAGAACTGTCCCAAAGGTTGGACAGGGGCAGGGTGAGAAGGATTGGATCATCTAGATAGAGCAGAGGTGGCAGAAGTCATAGTTGGTTAGGGGTTCCTGGCAGCAGTGATAGCTGGAGTTTCAATTTCTTCAAAAACTG
>JBBPUN010000584.1:0-11242 GCA_038094715.1 Heimioporus punctisporus | reverse complement strand
CCAAACATGTACAAACAGATAGTAGTATATAAAGGCCCAAGAGCCGGCCAAGAGGACCTCAGTTCATCCTCTTTGGTTTTCCCTCTACAACCAACGGACTCAGAGAACACCGATCTCGCTTTCTCTTTATCTTTCTCTTATGACAATCCTCAGTGAGTGGCCTATAGCCTTAAGTGGTTGTAGGGTTGCTTCAGTCGAGGACAAGGTCGAGGCTGAGGACAAAGGGGATGAGCAGCCCCGCCGGGCTATCTGGAGGAAGACAGCCACAGCGAAGGCTGCGACGGCGGCGCCGACAACGACAACAACGATGGGCATGGTCGACCCATGCGAGCGATGCCAGAAGGACGGGGAGGTGTGCAGGCCAGGAATGGGCTCAGCCTGTCAGCTGTGCAACTCCCGGAAGCTGAGGTGCAGCTGGGCTGTAGGCAAGATGGGCCCTCGCCCCAAGAAACTCAGGCCGAGGCCGCGGATGATGGTAGCACCAAAGCCGGTTGCCCTCAAAACGGTGAAGGTGACCCCGTTGGCGCAGGTGATGGAGAAGGCGGTGGCGGGGCCGAGTAAACCAAAGGGTAAGTAGTCCCGAATTTATTCGTCAATGAGCTGATGAAATAACATTACAGCGATTCGCGCAGATGTACACCTGGTCTGGGTCGTGTCACCTGTTGGTAACATGGCGATGACGATCTTGATTTCGTTGGAGAGTGAGGGAGAGGAGGGGAAGGAGGGGAAGGAAAAGGAGATGCCCACGAAGAAGGGCAAAGGGAAAGCGAAGGTGAAGGTGCTGAGGGAGAACAAGGGGACTTGGAGCGAGAAGGAGAAAGAGGAGAAGGAAAGGAGGGAGAGGGAGAAAAGAGAAGAAGAGGGTCGGAAGGAGCAGGAGAGGGGACAGGAGACCGGGAGAGAGCCGATGAGGGCGCCAGTGGTGCGTCTGATCGCGCCCCAGCCAGCACCTCAGGCCAAGCGCAACAGGACACTGGTGGCGCTCCAGGTGGCGCACTCCTGGCTGCGGGACGCTCAGGAGGAGCAGATTCGGTGGACGGAGATGGAGATGGAGTGGGAGGAAGAGGTGGAGCGGCTTCGGAAAGAGTTGAGGTTAGACTACGACCTATAGTCTGTCGTATGCCCCTGAAATGTAAATAATTGAATCGGAAAAATGTGAGAGAAGTAAAAGAAATGTGAGAGAAGTAAGATGAGAATGAGGAATGAGAGGTAGAACAAAAAGCGACGATTCAGTAACTATTCTTTCGCAAACCTGTCCATCCGAAGGCAGAGTAAATGTAAGAAGATGTGGAACAGGAACTGAAACGAATGATAAGTCAAAGTAGAACTGGTGTAGAATGATCATGCGTGCTCTACAACACCCCGAGGGGGACTGAGATACCAACCATCCCCAGTCAGCAACATCAAAGATGCGATCAGAAACCTGGGGGTTGCGAAGCGACCAAACACGAGGCAGAGCGAGAGGCCGAGGGCTACGGGGGCTGCCCCACAGATGGGGAGAGCGTACCTGAAGGCGGCTCCATAGAAAAACAGCCCAAGAAGAGAGAGATATGCATCAAAAACATCACAATGTCTGAAAAAAATTGACCTAGCTAAACTAATGGTGGCACCGAAGCGTGAGCTGAAGGATCTGCGCGCCGAACAGCTGTGACGGCATCAAGAAGCCGTGGAACGCCAGATGCAATCGGTAGCCAAAATGACGATTTTGGAGCACCGAAAGATCGAAGCCAAGAAGGAGACCCTATTTGGTGAGTACCGACGAACCCATGTAGGTGCCAAGGCTAGTAAACCAAGTCGAAGGCTGACCAGATGGGGCAGGAGGAGTATTTCCGAGGGCTCCTTGAAGTCGAAAGATTTGAGAAACAGAGTGGTCAGAAGACAGGTTGGGCGCCGAGCGACGAAGTCCAGGAAGCAATTCGATATGCGGACAAGCTGTAATACCTGTGGCAGGATCAGCTCAGCGTCCTCTGGCCTGACCATATCGGCCTCAAGGCTGACAATCGAGGGGTAAGCAGAAATGAAGGAGCCAAGAACCAGGTGACCGAAACAAATAGGAAGGGAACAGTAAAATAAAAACGATGGCTGGGGTGGAAGAAGGCGAAGAAGAGAAGACTCCCAAGGCCAAAGGAAAGCGCATCGAAGCGAGGCCGAAGCCCCGATGGGCGATATGCGACGATTGCACCAACCAGGTGGGTGGACACGAGTACTTCCCGTGCTCCGCCCTCACCTCAGGGAAAAGTGCGGGCTACACGAGAAGGGGCCCTGTGTCGAATGGTAAGGGAGGAAAGAAAGGCAGCCAGAAGGGGTATTGAAAGGGCTGAGGCAAAGAGCGGTCCAAAGCAGACTGACCACGTAGTATAAGGGTAGCCAAAACGACTCCCAAAATAGAAAAGTGGGTGAAAATAAAGGTGAACAGGTGAGTAAGAAGGATCGGAAAAGACAGGTGCCAACAAGAGATGGAACAACCAAAAGGAGTCGGAAAACCGAAACCGGGGCAAGGAGTGAGACAAGGGTCCCGAGGAAACCAGAAAAGGAGACTGACGGAAGATCTACCGCATGGCCGAAGGTGAAGACGTGACCGGTAGAGGGGAAAGCATAGAAAGGGGGAAAGCATCAAAACCGAAGTGGGGAATGAGGCCGAAGAAAGACGAGAATATTGAAGAGTGGGGAGAGGAGGAAGAGTATAAACAGAACCGAAGGGAATTCTACAAAAAACTGGGAGCGAAGCTCCTGAGAGACTATGGTGACGAAAGCTGCAGGGAAAAGGTAAAGGAGGTCCAAGCGATGACGGAAACAAAAATAGACTGATGATACCGAAGAGGCGAGGGGAAGCACCGGTCAAAACCTGGGGTAGAAACAGAGAGGAAATGGAATGAATCGGGGTATTGGCAAGGGGGACTTATTCGACCAAACCCTCACCGTCCGGGTCCACATCGATTGGCTCAGCTGGGTGCGTATTGGCCATGAGATCCAGCTTGTCGTCCGTCAGACCTGTGAGATCAGAAACAGGGAAGGTGGTTTGCGATTGAGGGAAGTAAGGGATAATCTGAAAGGCGGCGAAACGGAGCTGAGAGACTGCGCCGTCCAGCTCGGCCAGAATATAAGAACTGCCGGTGGTACGACGAATGACCACTATTGGGCTGAGATACCGCAGTTTCGTTTTGCGGTTTAGTTCCTTCTCAATGCGTGTATTGCGCATGAGGACTAGGCTGCCCGGCTGAAAGTCGAAATCTGTAATTGTATTTTTGAAGGCGGCCTCGAAATGCTTGACCAACTCAAAACAGGCTCGAAGAACTCGTTGATGAACATCATCCAAGTCATCCTGTCGCTTTTGAAGTTGGCAGGCATGCCAGGCAATCAGACTGGAGGGAGACAGGGGCTCGGTGTCAACCCCCGGGGGAGGGACAAGGAAGGTAGCTTCCACCAGATCAAAAGGAAAAAGAGGCTCGATGCCGTGAACCATAAAATAAGGGGAAAGCCCGGTAGAACGTTGGATGGTGACTCACTCGGCCCAGAAGACTGAGTGCGCTGACATGTGCCACTGAGACTCGGCCCCTTGAGAACTCTTGACAATAGCTTCCCGAACATCAAAATGACGTTGTTTGACTATGCCATTGGCTTGTGAGTTATAAGGGGAGATGCGCACATGCCAAACCTGATATTGAGTAGACAAAACGTCTAGCGCAGGGAGAAAGGCGGGACCATTGTCGGTAACAATATTGGAAATAGGGCCCCAACGGCAGAGGAGGTCCTCGAAGATAAAAGATGCGATAGCCGTTGCTGATTCAGACCAAAGCATACGCCATTCTGGGTAGGAAGTCAGGGCGCAGCGTGCTTGGATAATATAGTGGTAACCACCAGATCTAGGCATAAGCATGGTATCAATATGAACTTTACGAAACAGACCGCCGACAATCGGTACTGTCGGTGGGATGTGGAGGCGGCGCAATTGGCGAACCTGACACTCGTGGCAGGTCCGAATGAACCATTTAACATCGTCAACAAGCATCAGCCACCAGAAACATAGAAGAAGCTGAGTGCAGACCGTAAAGACACCCTTGTGGCTGAGATCGTCATGAGCTTCCCTAATAAGGCTATAGCAACGATCCTCGGGCACTACCAGCTGGTGACGACCGTGGGGTTCCCGACGCCACAGGGAATCCCTTAGGATGAAAAATTTCATAGCTGAATTGACAAATGACTGAAATTCCGCATCAGAGAGGTCAGTGGGACAAACGTGCGATTCAAGAAATTGCCGAATCAGCTGAATGCAAGCCTCTTTCGCCAGGGCCTTCGATGACCAAGGGATCAAGGGGGTAGAAGACAGATCAGTGAGAGGTGTTGGAGAAGAAACCTTGGAAATGAAGATAGAAGCAAAAGTGACAACCGGAGGACAGCGAAGGAAGGAGTAAGACATATACGGAAGCGACGAGAAAGACAACGAGGAAGAATTAGAGGTATGATAAGACAGAGGCCGATCGTTTAGAAGGGTTACCGAGAAAGAATACGAATCATCAAGCCAATCCTCGAAATCGTCTGGCTCCAAAGGGTCGAGAGCGGATGGTGGCCGACGAGAAAGGCCATCGGGGCCGGTATGTTTGTCTGCGGGGACATGACACAATTCAAAGTGAAAGAGAAGAACACCGGCAATCCACCAGTTGATTGTCGCATTTGGCTGCATATCAGGATTATTGATCATCCCCTTGACATACTTAGTGTCCATTTCGACGACTAAGTGTTGCACACCAAAGATAAAAACTCGGATGGCTTTGAGAGCTCGGAAAAGGCTGAACAACTCCAGTTTCGCCTGCGAGTAACAGCTCTCAACGTCGGTAAGACAGAGACTGCCGAAATGGTTAGGGTAGCGCTTCCCATCCTCCCCTAACTGGGAAAGGATGAAGCCGACTGCAATAGCTGAAGTGTCAACTGCGAGAATGACCTCTCGATCGGAGTCATAGTCCAATCAGCGTAAGGCCAGTAACCGAATGATCTCGTCCTTCAGACGGAGCATGGCCTCCTGTTGTGCGTCTCCCCAAACAAAGGGGGTGTTTTTATTAGGTCAACAAGCGATCTCGCGATCATAGCGAAATTGCAAATAAAAATACGAACGACGCTGCAAGTCCCAAGGAACCCGTGGACCTGAGTGAGCGTCTTGCATTCGAGCCAATCTCAGATCTTTTGAACTTTCGCCTCATGAGGGATTCAGCCCTCTATGGTGCACCTGTGGCCGACGATAGTCGCATCGGGTGCAGCGAGGACGAATTTCTTGGCCAAGATGGTGACGTTGATGTTTTGGAGGTGTTGGATGATCCTATGAACAACCAGTAAGTGTTCCCAGATAAATCTACGGATACCAGGATTTTCCGGGATGGTTTCAAAGGAACCATCGGAGTTTTGGTAACGAGAGGTGGACGATTTGACCGGTAAATCGTCGATAAACGGCATGGTATGGTGCGGAATTTCGTCTTGGAGGATGAATGCCATGTCGGCTTGATAAACCTGGACAGCGTTAGTATGCCCCATCGGAATCATAGTAAGACGATGCGGCCCAAGGGGGCTATTAAACATGGTCATGTCTCAGGAATCGACATGTAGGGGCCATTGGTCATAGCCAGCAAACAAATCCATCATACCATAAACTGTGTATCCATCAAAGGATTCTGCAAAGTGCTCGACAAAAGGGGGCGTAGACGAGTTGCGGATTGTAATGGCATTGAGGGGTTGCAGGTTGTGTACGAGTTGGAGAGTTTTTCTATCCTGTTTGAGGACACAGAACCATCGAGATCGGTAGGCAGCAACCAAGGGTTCATAAACCCCTGAGGCGATCCAATCCTTAATGATTTGGATAGCTTGATCCCAGGAAGCAGGAGGGACCGGAATGTTGCAAAGGATCCAGGGCGTATGAGGTATGGTCGGAATTTTGACAGGGGGAAAGTAGCGTTCGTCGAATCAGCCGCACTCGGTTGGTACCCAAGCAAAAGCCTTTTCATGAATATGGATGAGCCAACGGACGAGTTTGACCTCTTCGGGCCATAACCAGTTGGCCGGATCTAAGTCAAGAGCGTTGGCCCACTCTTGTGTGAATCTAGTGCCAGGAATAAATTTGGGGGGGTGAGTAGGAAGTGGTATGATGCCGGCCAAGGGATCGGGAGGTAGCCCTTGTAGTACACGGAACTCCTCCGTCAGAGGGGCCGCAACCGGGCGTACCTTCTTGGCGACCGGCTTATAGACAAAAGAATGTGAGACGGGGTCAAATGGAAATGAATCGGAAAACACAGAAAGGTGGACAGGCGAAGGAGACAATTGCATAGAGGAGACGAACGAGTAACATGGAGAAAGAGGTTGACCGGTGACGGTCTCAGGAATAAGAAGAGGTGGAGATGGAGACGGAACAGACGCGATGGACAAGTATGAGGCAGTAGAATGGGGCTCTCCCCGACCGTTAGGTGGATCATCGATACTTAAAAACCCATTTCCACGACTGATTGGTGATTGGAGCAGGGTAGCCCCTTTCGACACCAAGGGCATCTTTCGAGCCATGCTCAGGTCAGGATACAATATCCTTTACCAGTGTTGGGATCTCAGAGCATAATTTTCTGCATGCCGTCTGGGAAATTGTCAGTAGAAGCGCTCATGAGACAATGGAATGGTCAGCCGAGAAGCAGGTCGAAGTTGGCTCTAGGCAGAACCTGGACTTGTAAGGAGATGGGGCCAGCGCCGAAGTCAAGACGAAGGTTCTCGATGACGCCGATGGTAGCATTGGAACTCATATTCGCGTTGGTCATGGTCAGCTGATGATCCGAGCGAACTGGTAGTCTGAGCTCTTCCCATACCCATTTAGGCATGGTGACAATCTTGGAACCACTATCCAAGACTCCTACAAGAGTTCAACCAGTATCGACAACAGCAGCCTTGAGGGACCGGAGGGGCATGCTGTGATGGGCGACTATCAGACCATCGTCATTGCAGAGCACGTTGCGACTGAATTCCCAGCTCACAGCGCTGGGATCATGACCTGCAAGTTCATTGACATAGACAATATTAGAGGTGACGGGAACACGTTTTGCCAAAGAGAGACCCTTCAATTGCCATCGAAGATCGGGGGCAATGGTGATCAGGTCCTTTACGGGAACAGGGACAGTAGATTCCAGGACTTGGTCTAGGACTCGCTTAGGGGCTGTTTCGTCTTCGAGAGGGAATGAATAACAGAACTGTCCCGAAGGTTGGACAGGGGCGGGGTGAGAAGGATTGGGTTGTCTAGATAGAGAGGGGGCGGCAGAAGTCATAGTTGGTTGAGGGTTTCTGGCAGCAGCGATTGTTACGCGAAGTGTCTCTTGAGGGATCGACTGAGGCTTACTCCGAGGCAGGACACTCACGAAGAGGTACGACTCAGCCTGGAGGAGATATCTATACGTTCAGAAGAACAGTCAGTGAGACTATACGCTTTAAAGAAAGCGGAGAGAGTGCTTAGGGACTTAGGAGACTAGGGAGGACTCAAGAACGACGCTAGATTGCACAGATCGAGAATGGGGAACTACGATACAGAGCAGCAGGTATTTAAGGAAGGCGATGCGTAAGCGTGGAATCCTATGGAAGGGGAAGGAAAAGAAATACTAAGCACAGATGACAGACTGTGCTGCGGAGGAGGCTGTCCATAGAAGGTTCAAGAGAAACGGATAAAAGAGGAAGTTAGACAACGATAAGAGAGATATGAGGGAAGCCTATGATAACGAGAAGGTGTGAATACTCATAGGCAGAAATATACGTGCCAAGAAGTCAATGATAAACGGGCTTTAATGAGGAAATGATGAAGATAAACGAAGAAAGAAAGAATATCGTAACATCGAGAACCTTCGTCTTGACTTCAGTGCTAGCCCCATCTCCTTACAAGTCCAGGTTCTGCCAAGAGCCAACTTTGACCTGCTTCTCGGCTGACCATTCCATTGTCTCATGAGTGCTTCTACTGACGATTTCCCAGATGGCATGCAGAAAATTACACTCCAAGACCCCAACACCAGTAAAGGATATTGTATCCTGACCCAAGCATGGCTTGAAGGATGCCCTTGGTGTCAAAAGGGGCTATCCTGCTCCAATCACCAATCAGTCATGGAAATGGGTTTTTAAGCATCAATGATCCACCTAATGGTTGGGGAGAGCCCCATTCTACTGTCTCATACTTGCCCATCATGTCTGTTCCATCTCTGTCTCTTCTTATTCCCGAGACCATCACTGGTCAACCTCTTTCCCCATGTTACTCATTCCTCTCTTCTATACAATTGTCTCCTTCGCCCATCCACCTTTCTGCATTTTCCAATTCATTTCCATTTGACCCCATCTCACATTCTTTTGTCTATAAGCTGGTCGCCAAGAAGGTACACCTGGTCATAACCCCTCTGATGGAGGAGTTCCACGTACTATGAGGGCTACCTCCCAATCCCTTGGCCAGCATCGTACCGCTTCCTACTTACCCCCCCAATTTTATTCCCAGCACTAGATTCACGCAAGAGCGAGCCAACACTCTCGATTTAGATCCGGCCAACTGGTTATGGCCTGAAGAGGTCAAACTTGTCTGTTGGCTCATCCGCATTCATGAAAAGGCTTTCGCTTGGGTACCAACCAAGCACAGCCGATTCAATGAACACTACTTTCCCCCCATCAAAATTCCAACCATACCTCATACACCCTGGATCCTTCACAACATTCCAGTCCCTCCCACTTCCTGAGATCAAGCTATCCAAATCATTAAGGATCAGATTGCTTTGGGGGTTTATGAACCCTCGGTCACCACCTACCAATCTTGATGGTTCTGTGTCCTCAAACAGGACAGAAAAACTCTCCAACTTGTACATGACCTGCAACCCCTCAATGCTGTCACTATCTGCGACTTGTCTACGCCGTCTTTCGTCAAGCACTTTGCAGAATCCTTTGGTGGATACACAGTTTATGGTATGATGGATTTGTTTGCTGGCTATGACCAACAGCCCCTACATGTCAATTCCTGAGACATGACCATGTTTAATAGCCCTCTCAGGCCACATCATCTTACCACAATTCCGATGGGGCATACTAATGCTGTCCAGGTCTATCAAGCCAACATGGCATTCATCCTCCAAGACGAAATTCCGCACCATACCATGTCGTTTATCGATGATTACCAGTCAAATCGTGCACCTCTTGTTACCAAAACCCTGATGGTTCCTTTGAAATCATCCTGGAAAATCCTGGTATCCATAGATTTATCTGGGAACACTTACTGGTTGTTCATAGAATCATCCAATGCCTCCAAAATGTCAATGTCACCATCTCAGCCAAGAAATTCATCCTCGCTGCACCCGATGTGACTATTGTCGGCCACAAGTGCATCATAGAGGGCCAAATCCCCTATGAGGTGAAAGTCCAAAAGATCCATGATTGGTCTGAATGCAAGATGCTCACTCAGGTCCGCAGGTTCCTTGGGACTTGCAGCGTCATTCGTATTTTTATTCACAATTTCACTATGATCGCGAGACCGCTTGTTGATCTTACCTGTAAAAACACCCCTTTCATATGGGGAGATGCACAATGAGAGGCCATGCTCCATCTGAAGGACGAGATCATTTGGTCACCAGCCTTATGCCAATTGGATTATGACACCAATCAGGAGGTTATTCTCACAGTCAACACTTCAGCTATTGCCATTGGCTTCATCCTTTCCCAGTTAGGGGAGGATGGAAAGTGCTACCCTAACCGCTTCGGTAGTCTCTGTCTTACCAACATTGAGAGTCATTACTTGCAGGCGAAACTAGAGTTGTTCGGCCTTTTCTGAGCTCTCAAAGCCGTCCAAGTTTTTATCTTTGATGTGTAACACTTAGTCATCGAAATGGATGCTAAGTATATCAAGGGGATGATCAATAATCCTGACATGCAGCCGAATGCAACAATCAACTGGTGGATTGCTGGTGTTCTTCTTTTTCACTTTGAATTGTGTCATGTCCCCGCAGACAAACATACCAGTTCCGATGGCCTTTCTCGTCGGCCACCTTCCGCTCTTGACCCTTTGGAGCCAGACAATTTTGAGGATTGGCTCAATGATTTGTATTCTTTCTCAGTAACCCTTCTAAACAATCAACCTCTGTCTTATCATACCTCTAAATCTTCCTCATTGTCTCTCTTGTTGCTTCTGTATATGTCTTACTCCTTCCTTTGCCATCCTCCGGTTCTCGCTTTTGCTTCTGTCTTTGTTTCCATGGCTTCTTCTCCAACACCTCTTACCGATTTGTCTTCTATCCCCTCAATACCTTGGTCATTGAAGGCCCTGGCAAAAGAGGCTTGCATTCAGCTGATTTGTCAATTTCTTGAAATGTGTGTTCATCCCACTGACCTCTCTGATGCAGAATTTCAGTCATTTGTCAATTCGGCTATCAAGTTTTTCGCCTTAAGGGATTCCCTGTGGTGTCAGGAACCCCACAGTCGTCACCAGCTTGTGGTGTCCAAGGATTGTCACTATAGCCTTATTAAAGAAGC
This sequence comes from Heimioporus punctisporus, assembly GCA_038094715.1. Classification (NCBI taxonomy): domain Eukaryota; kingdom Fungi; phylum Basidiomycota; class Agaricomycetes; order Boletales; family Boletaceae; genus Heimioporus; species Heimioporus punctisporus. The sequence goes on along the minus strand of JBBPUN010000584.1, from coordinate 739 downwards.
TCATGATGATCTCAGCCACAAGGGTGTCTTTACTGTCTGCTGTAGAGCACATAGTGGCTCTATGGTTATATTCCACCATTTTTAATATATGAGACCTCTGATCTTACTTCTTGAATTGTCTGCATACCGTTTTGACCCTTCTTTTCTTCTGCTTAGATTGATTACACTGACCAATCCAACTTGGAAACTCATTACGGGTCGCCGCCGACGACCCCTTCAGTCCGAATACCCCTCAACGGGTTGAATCGACGTTACTTTGCATTTTCGGCACGTTTTCTACCTTATTTTTCCATTATCTTCATTTTCGTCTCAGTCGAGCTCACTCGGCAATTCAAAGTTTCGTAGTGTCGGTCTGATTATAATCGGCCGACGACTCGTTGACAGGTAGAATTCCGATCTTACTCCCTACCTCGTCTCTCTCTTTAACCCCATTCTCTTTTGTTTTGCTGATATGCTCGATATACAGTCTGGGGTGTGCCCTGGACTATAAGTCTGTATTCTGTGGAACAATAAACATCTTTCACACCCCCTTCGCACTGTGTGTTACGAAACCCATATTCACGCCCTATTTTTCCAGATATTTCTATCATTTTTCCTGACTTTCTACGACAACATCTAACCTCTACGCTACGAAAGCCAACAAGCGCTGACTAACGCATCACAAGACTACGGTCTAGACTCATGACACGTGTTCCCTTTCTATTTCCACTTTGACTCATTCTTTTCATTTCTGCTTCTT
>JBBPUN010000582.1:0-11315 GCA_038094715.1 Heimioporus punctisporus | reverse complement strand
GGAAACGATGACTAAGCAAGTGATAGAAGGTACTGGGAGGTGATAGAACGATTAGTCATCGTAGATGAAAAGAAAAAGATAAGTCCAAAAGTAATCAAGGAATCGGAGAAATGAATAAATCGTAACAGTAATCGTGCAAGTTCTAGAGTGAATGCAGAGGTGAACTGTGGACCTCTATCTGAGATAATGGAATTGTGGAGTCCAAATTGTTTAAAGACATGATTAAAGAAAAGGAGGGCTACCCCTGCTGCATCAATGGTTTTAGTACAAGGGATGAGAATTACCCCCTTTTTAAGGCCATGGTTGACCACAACCAGAAGAGAGTCGAAGCCAAAGGAAGAAGGGAGGTCTGTGATGAGGTCCATAGAGAGCTGGTGGAAGGGGAGAGAGGTAGAGGAGGGAATGGGGGTGAGGGGAGGTGTGGTGGGGTGGGTGTTGACTTTAGATTGCTGACAGAGTGCACATCCAGCAATAAAGTTCTTGATGAACATGCTGAGGCCAGGCCACCAGAAGTTGCATTCGAGGAGCACTTTGGTGCAGAAGAAGCCCATGTGTCCTGTGGAGGAGGAGGAATGAAGGGCATGGAGGAGGGAGGAATGGGAGGAGGGGGAACAAACATGTGATTGCAGAAGAAGAGGTGCCCATTGTCAAAAGACCAATCTTTTAGAGAGGAGTGAGGGAAGAGGGGGGTATCAGTCTGAAGGAATTCAAGTGCTTTGAGGATGAGGAGGTTAGAGGAGGAGTGTTACAGGTTACCTTCAAGGCTAACCATAAAACCTAGCTGGATTGCTCCATACTAGTGGGACAAGGAGAGACTGATCAGAGAGCACATGGCTGGCTATGGAGACTTATCAAGAGGTGGAAGAGACATGCAGATGCAGAGGTCTATCTGAGAGAGGATTGCCTTTCCAATGTAACTCAACTTGGACAAGGGCTTGAAGAATGTTTGAATGGTTGACAAGAGGTGCCTTTCTGAGAAGATGTGTGCAAGACAAGGTCTTGGAGTGATGGTATCAAGTACAATGTGGGAATGGTGATGTTACAATGATATGAGGAGTACAAGTGATGCCAGGAGGCAAATACAGGGAGTGGTGCAAGGGATACAAGGGGGGGTGCTAGGTAGATCAAAGCTAAGGAATACATCAGTGGAGAGGAAATGCCTAAATAGTGTCCAGGGATTCGATGACAAAGCAATGACAAAGCAAAAGAATATTCTAGAGGATCAAAGAAGACACACCATGGGGCAGGAGAAGGTTCTAAAGGTACACAGGGATCAAAAGGAAGAGTGTCAGATGATACAAGGTTCAATGCACATGTTACAAGGTTCAAAGAAGAAGCAGAAATGAATACCATGAGGCATAGGTCTAGAGTGTCAAGGGAAACAAGGTGTCTAGGACAAAGGGTATCAGGGTTCTGGTGAGGTGAAGACTGGGGATAAGCCAGTTCAAGGGGAGTTCCATGGAGGAGAGTGTCCAGGGATGCAAAGGGAGTGTCTGGAAGGACATCATGGATGATCCGTTGAGGATTCAAGAGAGTGCTGGCATTCACCAGCGTTCCTTGTGATGCAAGAGCGATGGTAGATGAGGTGTCTAAGGCGAGGGAGATCTCAGAGCATCAGGTGTGACAAAGAAAAAGGTGGGGCCTTAGCATATCATAACAAGGAGGAATGAATTTTATCCATAAGAGTGAGGTCTAGAGCATTGATGATCTGAGGATTGGGGAGAATGGAGGAGGAGGAGTTGTCCAGGGAAGTGTCAATGGTGTTCTTGTGAGAGAGGGTGTCCACAGGGGCCATTTGGGTTCCAGGGGTGACCTGCCAGAGGAGATCAAAGTCCTGGAGAAAAAGGGCCCAGCGAGCTTGACAACAAGAGAGTTTGTGAGGGTCTTTGAGATAAGAGAGGTTTTTGTGATCAGTTATGACAGTGAGTAGGTGAGAAGTTCCCTGGAGGTATTGACACCATTCCTAGAGGGCAAGGATGACCACCAGAAGTTCCCTGTCATAGATATTATAATTGCATTCTGCTGGGCTGAAAGTTTTTGAAAAATAGGCGCAGGGGTGAAGGTCACCATTGGAATCTGTTTGGAGAAGGATGGTGCCAGCAGCTAGGAGGAAAGCATCTGTCATGATGGAGAAAGGGTGAGAAACATCTGGGAAGGAGAGGACAGGGGAGGAGGAGAAGCAGGTTTTCAGGGTATTGAAGGCATGGTCTTGGAGAGGGGTCCAAAGCCAAGGTTTGTCTTTGTGAGTAAGAAGGGTAAGAGATGCGACAAGATTGGAGAAATTTGGAATGAATTTTCAGTAGAAGTTGGCGAAACCTAGGAAAGAACGGATGCCTTTGATGGAGGTGGGGGGTTTCCAGTCATCAATGGCTTTAAGTTTAACTGGGTCCATCTGAATGTGTCCTTGTCCAATGATAAGGCCAAGGTACTCCATCCGAGGGGCATCAAAAGAACATTTGGATAACTTGAAGGAGAGATCCAGTTCTTGTGCTCGAAGAAGGACTCATTTCATTCTGTCATGGTGTAGTTCCAGGTCATCTTTGGTATGTATACCAATATTGTCCATGTAGATCTTTAGCCAGTGTTCTGCAATCATATCGGTGAAGGCATGGTTCATGAAGGTTTGAAAAGTGGGGGGAGCATTGTTAAAACCAAAGAACATTACAGTTGGCTTGAAAAGTCCTAAGGGGGTGATGAAAGCCACTTTCCATTGATCCTCTTCTCATAACCTGATATTGTTGTAGCCCCAACAAATGTCCAATTTGGTGAAGAGGGTGGAGTCTTTCATATCGTCAATAAGTTTGGTGATGAGAGGGAGGGGATATGCATTTCTAATGGTGTGGGAGTTGAGATAGTGATAGTATTGACATGGACGAAGGGTGCCATCCTTTTTGGGTATGAAGAAGAAAGGGGAGGCTTGAGGGGATTTGAAAGGGATGATACGACCTGTTTTGAGGTTTTCTTTCACAAATAAACAACAAGCTTCTTGTTCTGCTGGATTAAGGGGATATACTTTAGCAATCTTTGGGACAAAAGAGGGTTTAAGGTCAATGGTATGATCAAAAGGGCAATGAGGGGGTAAGATATTGAACATCTTTTCTGAGAATACATTGGTGAATTCTTTACACCAGAAGGGGATTTCTTGTTCTGAGGGTTTTTCTTGTTGAGCTAGTTGGATAGAAAGGGTAATTTTTCCGAGGTGTTGCAGATAAGGATCAGCTTCTTCCTCTTTCCAGGGCAGACTCTCACAAAGAGGTACCACAGCATCCTGGAGGGAGAGGGTATTGGCTGTCCAATCTATATGAGGGTTTCATTTCTTTAGCCATGTCATACCTAGGATGATATGAGGGGATCCAAGAGAAGTTATGAAGAATGTTTCCCTGTTTGATGAGTCAGGGAAGAGGACATTATCAAAGATAGTCCATTTGATGGTTCCTTGATGGTTTTGAGTTCCATTGACATTATAGGCACTGAGTGGTTGGGGGAGTTTGTGGATTCCAAGTCTGAGAGATGGGACAAGGGACAAATCAATGAAGTTGTTGGTGGCTCCACAATTGATAAGGGCAGTGGTGTCAATGCTTTGAGATCCTACTTGTAATTGGACTGGGAGGTGCATAGTTCGTTCGTTTGCTAGTCCTACAAGTACAGTAGAGATATCTAAGAAGAGGAAAGGAGACATTGATACTTCTTCCCTTATTAAAAACCTGAGGAGGGCTCTTCCTTTGGAGTATCCTCAAAGCAGAGTTTGAGGGTTTGAAGGATTTCTCCTTCATCTTTTCCTGCAGTGCAGAGGTTGGTTTGGCTGGGGGAGGGGGGGCAACAGAGGTGTTGGTTGTCTGAATGTGCTGGATGTTTTGAAAGGGGTTGTTGGAGGTGGTGGTTCGAGGGTTGGTGGTAGTAGGTGTGAATGAATGACATTGTTGGGCATTGTGTCCTTTCTTTTGGCACCTGAGGCAGAGGCCTTCTTTGAAACAATGAGCTTGTTCAGCAGGGGTAAGCTTGGAGAGGTGAACTGCATCAACCTCCATGGCATTTGGATCTGAGGCTGAGGAGCAACTGGTGAAGGAGGAGGGGGTCCTATGTCCCTTGCGAAGGGCTGTGATACAAGCTTTCTGGGCATGGAAAGTTTTAGCTTTATCCATCCAATCATTGAGCATGGTGGGGAGTGAGGACATGGAGAGAATCATAGTTGTCAATTATTGGTCTAGCCCCAAAGAGAATTGGTCAATGAGGGTGGTCTGATCAGAGATCTTGGCCTTGGCAGCAAGGTTCTGAAAGTTGATGATGTACTTTTGGAACCCATTGTCATTTTCCCCATTAGGTCGTTTGGTGGATTTCTGGGTGAGGTGAACTAGTTCATGGCATGCTGTGGCTTCTGTGTCAAAGGGATAGAAGGTGGACTCAAAGTTTGCAACAAATTTGTCAAAGGTTTTCTCAGAGTTAGTGATGTTTCCATCATTGATGCAGTCATACCACATCTCGGAGAAGGAGACACTGTGTTGTAGAGCACATAGCAGCTCTACAGTTACATTTTAGCATTTTTAATATATGAGACCCCTGATCCTATTTCTTGAATTGCCTGTATACCATTTTGACCCCTCTTTTCTTCTGCTTAGATTGATTAGACCAACTGATCCAACTTGAGAACTCATTATGGGTCACTGCCAATGATCCTTTTGGCCCGAATACTTCTCAATGGGTTGGATTGATGTTACTTTGTATTTTCAGCATGTTTCTACATTATTTTTCCATTATCTTCATTTTCACCTCAGTCAAGCTTACTTGGCAATTCAAAGTTTCATAGCATTGGTCCGATTATAATTGGCCAACAACTTGTTTGACAGGTAGATTTCTGATCTTACCCTCTACTTTGTCCTTCCCCTTAATCCCATTCATTTTTGTTTCACCAATACATTCAATACACAGTCTGGGGTATGCCCTGGACTATAAGTCTGTATTTTGCAGAACAATAAACATCTTTCACACCCCCTTCACACTACTGTCCTCCGAGAGTCAATCCTGGCCCTCCATCCTTTGTAAAACATTATCAAAACCTCTCCATTGTTGTCACTAACATCCCCAGCATCCATCTCTGTCAGTCAGACGCAGCTGGCAACCCCTTCATCCTCTCAATCTTTCTTGACTCATCACTCAGCCCAATGGGCACTGATTATCGTCACTGCAAGTGTTGGCCTTAGGCAACTTGCATTATTGCTCTACCCATCGTCTATCTGGCAGGTCACAGCCTTTGGCAACCTGCCTCATCGTTATCTATCACCTTTGTCATCCATCAGACAAGTCACAGCCTTCAGCAACTTGTCACATCGTTGTTTCTGTTCACTTCCCTCTGTTGGACTAGTCTTGGCTTTCAGACTCTACAAAGGTCTACTCATTACAGGGTCCCTTTGGAGAACAAATTGCATTCCCCTTTTCACAACTACACTACGGAAGGTAGGGACTAACCATCTCAGCCTCTTCTAGTCTTCTTCAGTGTCCTTTGCTCATTTTGTTTAGGGTGGTCATGATCTTTGTTTGGTTGCTGGTGTAGAGAGAAGAGTTGATGGAGAAATAGGCCTTCATGGCCTTGATCCAATGAACAGCATCAGAGGGTTCTCCAGAGAAGTCTGCAGGGAGGGCTGCCTTAAGTTCTGTCATTTTTACTGGGGGTATTGTTGCTGGGGTGGGGAGAACAGCTGGGATGATGGTAGATGGGGTCAGGGTTGGTGCTATGGGGTTGCTGTAGTACTGGGAGCCAAGGATTCTGTGGTGTCTGGGGGGTTTCTTGGGTACAAGGGCTTGAGGGTGCTGTGGGTATTTCCTTGTTAGAGGACTCTGGGATGCAACGGCGAGATATGTTGCCTGGGGTGGGTCCTTCTTCTAGATAGGAGGGATGAAGGAGATTCTCAATCTTTTGTTATGTGAAGCATCACTTGAGGGATCAATCAAATGCTGACCTACTGGCAGGACACTCACGAAGAGGTACAACTCAGCTAGAGGAAAGATCTGTACATTCAAGGAACAGTCAATGGGACTATATGCTTTGGAAAAGTGGAGAGAGAACTCAGGGATACTCAGAGACAGTGAGGACTCAAGAGTGATGCTGTATCGTGCAGATCAAGAATAAGGAACTATGGTACAGGGCAGCAGGTATATAAGGGAAGGGATGTGTAAGCATGAAATCCTATGGAAACGTATGGAAAGGACTACTAAGCATAGATGACAGACTATGCTGTGGAGAAGGCTGTCCATGGAACAACCCAGAATGAGAAGGATAATCAAATGTAGTAAAGAGGGTTCTAAACAGCGAAGATGGAGATGTGAGGAAAGCCTATGATGCAGAGAAGATGAGAATAATCATAGGCTGAAATGTACATGCCCAAGATATGACAATAAACAGGTTTCAAAGAGGAAATGATGAAGATGTTATGGGTTACCTTCAAGGCTAACCGTAAAACCTAGCAGGGTTGCTTCATACCAGCGAGACAAGGAAGACTGATCAGAGAGCGCATGGCCAGCTATGAAGACTTATCGGCGAGCGGAAGAGATGTGCAGAAGCAGAGGTCTATCTGAGAGAGGAATGCCTTTCCTGCGTAACTCGACTTGAGCAAGGGCTTGGAGAATGTTCAAATAGTCGACGGGAGATGCCTTCCCAAGAGGATGCGCGCAGCGACAAGGACTTGGAGAAAAGATATCGAGTAACGTTGTTGATACAAGATACAATGGTACAAGAGATGCCCGAAGGCAAGTACAGGGAGAAGCCAGGTTATGGCGGAGTGGGGCTAGGTTATAGCCAGAGGGGGGCTAGGTAGATCAAAGCTGAGAATACAACGGCGAAGAAGGAAACGCCTAAATAGCGTCCAAGTGTTCGATGACTAAGTGATGACTAAGCGAAGAGAATGTTCTAGAGAATCGAAGAAGAAATGCCATGAGGCGAAGAAATGTTCTAAGAATACACAGGGATCAAAGAAGCGAAGTCAGGTGTTACAAGGTTCAAAGAAGAAGCGGAAATGGATACCGCATGTCATAGGTCTAGAGTGGTCCAAGAAACGAGGCGTCTAGGGTAAAGGGTATCGGGGAGAGGCGAGAGATGAAGACTGGTGATAAGCCAGTTCACAGAGAGTCCCATGGAGGAGACGGTCCAGGGATACGAAGGGGGTGTCTGGGAGGACATTGTGGATGATCCGTTGAGGATTCGAGAGAGTGCCAGCGTTCGCCAGTGGTCCTTGTGATGCGAGAGCGATGGTAGACGAGGTGTCTAAAGGCGAGGGAGTTCTCAGAGCATCGGAGAATCGAAGAAAAAGACTATGGGGCCTTAGCGTATCGTAACAGAAGATAGTAGAAGAAAGAAAGAAAACCATAACACTCACAGCCTCTTTTACTTCTGCTCTTCTTAAGGCTGTGATACAGCATTTTTAATCCCTGTTGCTTCTTTCTGACTCACAAAGACTCTGCCTGACTCAGCCTTATTGCTAGGGCTAAGGGCATGGACTTATATAGTAATATTAAGTACCAAACATGTACAAACATATGAGTAGTATATAAAGGCCCAAGAGCTAGCCAAGAGGACTTCAGTTTGTCCTCTTTGGTTTTCCCTCTACAACCAATGAACTCAGAGAACACCAATCTCCTCTCTTCTCCTTCAACTTCACAACAATCCTCAGTGAGTGGCCTATAGCCTTAAGTGATTGTAGGGTTTCTTCAAGGAGGGTCTCAGAGCATCAAGTAAAGCAAAGAAAAAGATAGGGGTGTCACATATCATAACACCCTCTCCATGGTCTAGCACCTCCAATCTCCACTTCTCCACTCAACCTAACTCCAGAGCAGAAGATCCAGTCAACTACATACTTAACACACTTTCAAAAAAGGATCACAACCAGATTGCCAGTATTCATGGCCTACTTTTGAAGTTGCTACACTTCAAAAATTACAGAGTGACACAAGGAAGAACAATCCAGACAATAAAGAATGATTGTCTCAGTGGGAATTACTCACTGGAATGAGAGAGTAGTGGTTCAAGACCAAGATCCTTGTGGTAAGAATGAAAGGATAGATTAAAGGATAGAGAGCAAACCAGGGAGTGGTTACTCTCTTATACTATCTACTACAGGATTGTAGAGGAGATTGAACTCTATCCTGAAACATGTTACAGATACATGATTGGTAGATAAGTACCATTTGAAATGATTACAAAGATGTTTTATCTTATTTCAAATGATAAGGGAAAGTGAGTCATTCAGAGTCATGATGATAAGACAAATATAAAATATAGAATATGAAATGTTCTAGATGTGTGTCAGATGTTGTTTCATGCTGACAGCTGTCATGAAACCTTTAGGAATGTTCCAGACTATGTTTCAGATTGTCACTTGTTATGGAATGACATGGAATGACATAGGACATATCATGTGACAAGAGTCTAGAACATGATTAGATTGGACCATGTTATCTGGATATCTCTAAATGATAAGATAATCAATTAGGTGAATATAACAAAGTTATATTCTCAACACCTACTTCTTGCTCCCATGGATAGTCTTGTGGTTGAAGACAATGTTGATCACATCATAGAATATCTCCTTTTAGATAAGAAACAACATACAAAAAGCTTTGTTGCCCTTCAGTTTGTAGGTACTACCTTGATTTACAACCAATTGGAAATCATGGTAGGATTCTAAAAGCAGACTGGATCAAGGCCCTAATTGCTTGGGTATGTGTTCACTTTGTGAATATGTTAGTTATATCTTGATTTGTATACAGTGCCAGACAAAGCCAATAAACTGCCACTAGTGGTTCAAACTTCAACCCAAGAGGTCATCTACTGCATCCAGAATGTTATAAAAGATGCAGACAGCCCATCTTGGCTCAGATGGGTGATATTTAATGAAGTGTTTTGTCTTTCAATGATCCATCCCTTCAGGTCAGTGCCATATAACTTTGGTGAAGCAAAGGCAGTACCTTGAAGGCAGATGAGTGGCAGACCATGACCACTATCTATATCCTCTTGATACTTGTCAGCTTATGGAAAGAAACATCAAACCATTCATCTTCTCAAGTTGCAGCTGAGAAATGTACTATTCTTGATCATACAATACAACTTGTGCAAGCAGTTCATATTGCCTATCTAAATGTCATGACTGAAACTGAAGCAATCTTACAACCACTTAAGACTATAGGCCACTCACTGAGGATTGTCATAGTTCAAGAAGAAAGAAGAGAAAGCAAGATTGGTGTTCTCTGAGTCTGTTGATTGTAGAGGGAAAACTGAAGAGGACGAACTGAGGTCCTCTTGGCTGGCTCTTGGGCCTTTATGTATATACAGTACTACTCATATGTTTATACATGTTTGGTATTTAATATTACTATATGAGCCTATGCCCTTAGCCCTAGCAATAAGACTGAGTCAGGCAGAGTCTGTTATGAGACAGAAAGAATCAATGGGGATCAAAAATGCTGTTCCACAGCTTTAAGAAGAGTGGAAGTGAAAGAGGCTGTGAGTGGTAATGAAAGATAAGAGAAACAAGGCACAGTAATTAAAAGGGTGAGGCCATCATGTGTCTAACATGTGGTCAAGAAGAGAATTGTAAGGAGAGAAGGAGCAGAAATGAAAAGAGTGAGTAAAAGTGGAAATAGAAAGGGAGACACATGTCATTGGTCTAGATCATGTCATGTGATGCATTGGTCAGCACTTGTTGGCTTTTATGTCATGAAGGTTAGATGTTGTTGTAGAAAGTAAGGGAAAATGATGAAAATATCAGGAAAAATAGGGTGTTTAAGATGGGTTTCATAACAGAAACTCACATTGAAGCTTATCAAGTTCACATCTTGAACTGGTTAGGCAACCTGACAGAAGTCCTACCCTGTGTCCAAATGGTCACATGGCAAGCCATATTTGTGATTATCTTCAACTATTTGAGCCTATCCAGTCATGGTGATGTTTCCCTTTTGAGTGTCTCATTGGCCATCTCCAGCAATATTCAACCAATCATCTGTTTGGTGAATTGTTTCTAATTGAATTTCTGATCATTATTAATTGTTACAATTCTCTGGACTTATTACTTCCTTTTTCCTCAATGAATAATCCATTTCACCATATTCCATAGTATTCTTCCACTTGCTTACATCATCGATTCCACCACATTCTATAGCATTCCATTTTCTTACCTCAGATGTTTATGCACATTTGTCCTTTCGGGTATAAATACCCTTTCCCTAGTGCATCCTCTTTCTCTTCTTAACCTTGATCTACTCGAGCCTAGCTCTAGTAACCTCATAACCTCTCCTTGAATAAAGGACCTTGTTTCTACGAAAGCCTTATAGTGTTGCTTTGAAACGCTTCTTGACCTTGCCAGCAACCATCTTGTTGCATCAGAAGGTCTCACTCGAACTCTACCAGGATACTACAGGTACGATTCTTACCCTGAACCTTTGACCCTTCGTACTAGACCTAATCAAGTTCTACGTTCGACCAATGGACATAACAAAAGATCAAGGTTCTCCTCGTCCAGGCATACCATCGTAGTATCTGCCCACCATATCTTCCTCTACCACCCAGTGGAGAGAACCTCGTGACTCAGAACCATCTGACCCTGAACAAGAAGACTACTCGTCCTCCTCTGAACACTCTGATGACATCGAAGTACGAACAGAACCTGACGACACTTTAGATCTCACAGCAAACCTCTCGAGTTCCCTCCACATTCCTCAAGCCCCAACACCTCCCTCCCCTACCCCAGTTCAACAATCTTTCCCCTTTGGGATACCACCCCCGCCTCCTCCTTGACCACCCCTCCTCCATACTTTCCCAACACTTCCCCCTACAATGACATCTACGATGAAACACACTGAACTTCGCCTTGGGGCCCCAAAGCCATTCAATGGAGACCCAAAGAAGGCCGATGCCTGGATGGTAACTGTCCACTCCTACCTCCTCGTCAATGACAAGGTCTACGACAATGACAATAAGAAGATAGCCTTCACACTATCGCACATAACTGAAGAACCAGCAGCCACCTGGGCCAACACTCTTCAACAACAAGCTTTCACCCTTACCACTCCCAACTTTGGCACATTTGGAGCCTTCCTTGCCAAGTTCGGCGCAGACTTCAAAACTCATGATGTCAAAAATGATGCCATTGCTTGGCTCGCCACCACCACTATCTCCAACGGCAACCAACTCAACGAATATATTGCCAAGTTCCAGAATAAAGTAGCCCTGTCTGGAATCACTGAGGATGCCATCCTCATCAACTTCCTTACCACTGGAATGCCCAGAAAACTCATGGAAAGAATCTATGGCATGGACACTATTCCCACCA
>JBBPUN010000581.1:0-11317 GCA_038094715.1 Heimioporus punctisporus | reverse complement strand
GTAATGGAAACTGGAGGAATTGATGACTAAGCAAGTGATGTAAGGAGATAGAACTGAGATGGGGAGGAATTAGTCATCAGGGAAAAAGAAATGGTAAGTCTGATAAAATTGTAACTGTTATGTCCACTGGTTGGATGTAGAACTTGATAAGGTCTAGTACAAAGGGTCAAAGGTTCTGGATAAGAATCATACCCATAGTTGTCCTGGTAGAGTTCGAGTGAGACCTTTTGATGCAACAAGACAGTTGCTGGCAAAGTCAAGAGGCATTTCAAAGCAATGCTATGAGGCTTTTAGGAATCAAGGACCTTTATTCAAGGCAGAAGAGTACAGGTATACTAGAGCGAAGCTCAAGTAGATCAAGATTAAGGAAAAGAAGGGAATGTGCAGAGAAAGGGTATTTATACCTGAAAGAACAAACATGCACAAACACAATTGGTAATACAAAGGAATACTATGGAAGGTGGTGGAATTGATGACAAAGCAAATGATGGAATGTTATGGAACATGATGGAAAGAGTATTAGTCATTGAAAAGAAAAGGAAATAATTAGTCTAGAGAATTGTAATAGTAACAATACCCCCCAACTATGGGTGATGTATCACAGAACTTTTTTAATTACAAATTGAGGTATCCTCCAGAAGGGGACTCTGTAATGTTGGCCTAGGCAGTCTCATCCCAAATGTTGTTGGGTGGAGAAAGGGATTGTCATTGAGGAGAAGGATGAAGACAGTGGGTAGGTGGGTATGTTGGCCTCATACGAGCAAAGAGGGGTTGAGGATGGGTATGAGTGGATAAATCAGGGACTCAATAAGGACAGGTGGAGGAATTAAATGATTGTGATGCTGCCAAGGCTGAAGATGATGAAGAGGAGGTAGGTGGAGAGTGGGGTGTTTGGTGAGCTGGGCAAAACTGTTGGATATGGCCAGGTGCCCAGTGAAGACAGAGGGGGCATTGGTATACTCTACAATGGATATGTGTATGACCTAAACAATGACATTGGAAGCAAGTTTTGTTGTATTGTGGGTATGAAGAGTCAAGTCATTGGTTACCAAGGAATCTGGACCACCAAGCATCAACTCATATGAGCATGCATTCCTCATCAGTATGGATGGGGGAAGAAGAGGCTGAAGGGGTTTAGAGGATCAAGACTGTGATTGGTCTGGCTTGGTGCATTATGTTATTCAAATCCACAACATATTGGTCTAGTTTGTTGAAGAACTCACCCATTTCCAGTTGATAGATGAGAATATTCAACTCCCCTTGAATTTGGGCATGTACATTAGCAATGAGTTCCCCATGGAAGGCCAAGTCAGTGTTGTTAGATAGGGTAAGTGTGCTGGCAATGATGGCAAGCCTTTTGTTTTGTAAGAAAGTGTTGTAGACTGTGAGTGTTACGGGTTACCTTCTAGGCAAACTGTAAAACCCAGCCGGATTGCTCCACACTAGCAGGACAGAGAGAGGATGATCAAAGAGCACATGGCTAGCTGCGAAGACTTGTCAGAGAGCAGAAGAGACATGCAGAAGCAGAGGTCTATCGAAGAGACGAATGCCTTTCCTGCATAACTCGACTTGAGCAAGGGCTTGGAGAATGTTCGAATAATTGATGGGAGGTGCCTTCCCAAGAGGATGCGCGCAGCGACAAGGACTTGGCGAGATGATATCGAGTACAAGGTGGGATTGACGATGTTACAAGATACAAGGAGATACAAGAGATGCCTAGAGGCAAGTACAGGGGGGGTGCCAGGTAGGCAAGTACAGGGGGGTGCCAGGTAGGCAAGTACAGGGGGGGTGCCAGGTAGATCAAAGCTAAGTATATAGCGGCGGAGAGGAGATGCCTAAATAGTGTTTAAGAGTTTGATGACAAAGCAGTGGGAAAGACAAAGAATGTTCTAGAGAATCAAAGAAGGAACGTCATGAGGCAGAGAAGTGTTCTAAGAATACATGGGGATCAAAGAGAAGAGTATCAGATGATACAAGGTTCGATGCGCATGTTACAAAGTTCAAAGAAGAAGCGGAAATGAATACCGCATGTCATAGGTTCAGAGTGTTCCAGGAAACGAGGCGTCTAGGGCGAAGGGTATCGGGGAGAGGCGAGAGATGAAGATTGGTGATAAGCCAGTTCACAGAGGGTCCCATGGAGGAGAAGGTCCAGGGGTTCGAAGGGAGTGTCCGGGAGGACATTGTGGAAGATCCGTTGAGGATCTGAGAGAATGCTGGCATTTACCAGCGGTCCTTGTGATGCGAGAGCGACAGTAGACGAGGTATCTAGAGCGAGGAAGGTCTCAGAGCATCGGTTGAGTTGAAGAAAAAGACTATGGGGCCTTAGCGTATCGTAACAGTGAGAATGGAGGAGTCCATTGTTACGAAACCCATATTCATGCCCTATTTTTTCAGATATTTCTATCATTTTTCCCAAGTTTCTATGACAACATCTAACCTCTATGATACGAAAGCCAACAAGTGCTGACTAACACATCACAAGACTACGGTCTAGACCCTCGACACATGTTTCCCTTTCTATTTCCACCTTGACTCATTCTTTTCATTTCTGTTCCTCCTATTCTAGACCTTTGCAACCAGACCACATGCTAGATGCATGTTGGCCTCACCTTTTTAATTACCATGCCTCGTTTCTCTTATCTTTCATTACCGCTCACAGCCTCTTTCACTTCCACTCTTCTTAAAGGCTGTGGTACAGCATCCTTGATCCCTGTTGCTTCTTTCTGACTCACACAGACTCCACCTGACTCAGCCTTATCTCTAGGGCTAAGGGCAAGGACTTATATAGTAATATTAAGTACCAAATATGTACAAATATATAAGTAGTATATAAAGGCCCAAGAGCCGGCCAAGAGGACCTCAGTTTATCCTCTTTGGTTTTCCCTCTACAACCAATGGACTCAGAGAACACCGATCTCCTTTTCTCTTTTCCTTCTCTCTTCATGACAATCCTAAGTAAGTGGCCTATAGCCTTAAGTGGTTGTAGGGTTGCTTCATTAGGACGAACTCTCTCTTATGCTATACCCCACTTGACGCAGGACTAGCTACCCTTCGCCTTACAATCATGTCCATGCTCAACAGCACTCACGCTAGAAGTGCATTCCCGAGAAATCCTTCGCAGATTAGCATGTTGATGCCTTAGTGGCTTTCCCACATTTTTTTTCTAGTGCAGGCCACTTCCTCCAATGTCAAGTGCGAAGAACTCGAGGCTGGTACATACGTTTTAGACACCATAGTACAGGAGCAGGAGCAGGAGAACGTTGACTTTCCATCAGTTTACCAAGGGCACTGGGACAGTGCAACCCCAGTCAACCACTACGAGGGAGCATATGATCCCAATGATGACAAAGCATACGAAGGGATTCAGGATGAGCAGTCAGTAGTAGTAGCTGCCACCTTTCCCTCATGCTCCCCCACACCTTTAGCTTGGCCTGTCTCCAGGGAGTTCCTAGGAGATGAAGTTTATGAAATCATCCAGGCGGCAGAGATCCAAGCCTGAGAAGAACAAGAAAGGCAAGCAGAGATTGCTGCCAAAGCACAGAGACAAGGGTATCAACAGGTGCAGAGAATACTTGCCGATATATGAAGGCAAATCTATGGAACACCACCCCTTGTGGAAGCAGCCAGAGAACAGCTGGAAAACTTGAGAGAACAATGAGAGCAGTACAGAGAATGCTGCCAAGTCAGATTCAACAAACCACAATGGAGCAGGGTTGAACATGAGGGACAGATATCCTAATTGTGACCAAGATGAGCTTTGAAGGCTCCCCGCCAAACACCTTACTAGCAAATATAGAACTGCTATTCCATACAGACAACTTCCCATTTTTTTAAATGTACTCCCAACTCCTCTTCAAATACACTTTCCTCTTCACGATCTTGTACATCTTCCATCATCACATCTATCTAATCCTATTCACTCTTGGACTCCTCATTCTTCACATCACACCACAAGGAACAGGATTTGCTTTCGAATATTCATGAAATGCTAACGAGTTTTCTCTCATCATAGCCAACCCCTTGAAGGTGGCTGATGAAAAGTTTAATAAGAAAAACAACAATAACGAAGCTGAAGCAAATTGGGCAGGCAAACCAGACTACTCAGGTTGGGATAATGTCAATGACACCTGGGGAAACAACGATGGTTGGGAAGAGACAAACTTTATTCCTTCCAAATACCCATGAAACATTCCTATAGATATACCCGAAGATGACTGGGTCGACTGGGTATTCAATTATGTGTGATACAACTTGATTGAAGAAGTAGTACTTCGAGTTCAAGTGATACGTCTTACGAGAGCACTACAGGAAAATCCAATTCCTGGATACGCTTGGATTCAACCCGCTTCAACAGAGTTGTCTCCATCCACAACGTTCACACAATTCAAAGCTGCAGGAGGTTTTCCCTTTAACGATGACGAACCAATTCCCTTAACTGAGGAAGAAATCAACGCCCTCTAATTGCCCAACATGGCAGCCCAACTAAGCGCAGCGACGCAACAAATATTTAATTCATCTATGGCTATGCAAGACCAAAAGTTTCAGGCACTCATCACAGAGATTGTTATGATTCAACTTGTTACTATGGACCCTCTTTTTCTTCTTGTACTCTCTCATCTTCCTTTCGCATAGTTATCACCTTTATTCCTATAGATACTTCTCTTTGACACATATCTTCCCATGAAGATGTTTCCTTTCCCATACCATCCCTTCTCACTATATAAGCAGTAGATACTCAAGCTGTAAAGACCTAAGCAAGGTCTACCTTGTACTTACCTGAATATACCTTGTCTCCTTTCCTTGATGGTCTCGCCTCACCGCTAAAGAGCGCTTTCTCATTACACTCGATTCCAACGTTGCAACCCTTGCATGCCATATAGCCACTGAATCGCTATTGAGGTCCACGACTCATCACTACCCACAAACGGTCGTAACAGAGATCGCCAACTTATGAGTAGAAAATACTAATGTAAATGCGGAAATTTGGCAATGAATTGCAGAAACACAGCAGTTGTCAAATTTGGTCCAACAGCTTACGAATCAAGTAACAACGCTACAAACTGCCACAGCAACAACCTTGTCTACAGCACCAACGACCATGCCTCAACCTGGTCAGAAGGTGGAAATCTTTGCTGATCCAGGAGAATTCAATGGCACATGGTGGAAATTTGAAGCCTGGTGGGCTAAGATGCAAGCATGGATAAACGTTAACAGTCATGCAATCACCGCCGGATCAGAAAAGGCAGTGCTAGCAGTCCTCTCACAACTCAAAGGAAAAGACACTATGATATTCACACAATCACAAATTCACAAGCTTACCACAGGTCAAACATACACCTGGGCAATGCTTGAAGATGAGCTCATGGGATTTTTCAGAAAGACAAATCAACAAGACAATTATGTCACACGGCTGGAAAAACTATTCCAAGGAGAAACCAAAACAGATCCTTACTTAGCAAGAATTGAATCCTTGCAAGTATTGGCTCAGATCTCAGGAGAACAGATGATCCAACATTTGGAAACCCATATGCAGAAATCAATTATCATGAAAATGCTCGAAGATCATCCAAACTGGTCCACGGATCCAACTTGGAAAGATCTTGATGCAATGGTTAAGAAGATATGAGAAGTAGGCAATGCCCAAGAAGCAATACCAGTGCTTCTAGGGGAAACCTCATGACGAAACAACCACATGGACATTGGAGCTACGAGTACTCTGCCACGATCTAACAACGCAATGATGTGCTACCTTTGCAATAGTCCTTTGCATCACGCCACTCAACACCCTGAAGTAAAGCAATGCCAAGATTGCAAATGGTACAGCAAACACAAGAAAGGATGCAAAAGCTCTTCCTTTAATCTCAGAGGCAGTCGAACAATCAGAGCTGCAGAGACATGGGACGAGATGGTTGAAAATGACACATACGAAGAACCATCAACTCTCCCACGAGCTATTCAAGGAATGAATTATGATGAAATGAAGGCATACTTCTACAATCTAAAAGATGCCAAAATATGTGCCATAACCAGCAAGGAAAAAGAACCAGCAATGTGATTGGTCTGGGTAAACACATTGCATCATGACCAAGACAGGTAAGAAATAGATACGCCCCACTAACGAATGAATAGATGATTCTTGATTATGACGAATGTAACCTATCTCATCATACCCAAGCAGGGCCTTCTGTGGAACAGAAGCTCGCCCGAGGGTCTAAATCAGGGCTTAATTCTGCTTTACGACATATTCTGCCTAAAAACCCAGAGAAGCTTTACATAAAATGAAATCACGAAGCAGCAACGTTATCCACGAAAGGATCAGAAGCCGCAGCATGACAAAAGGATTAGTCAACACAATGATATCTATTGCCATCCCAACAGGATGTTACAGAAGGATCACTTCAAGGAGCAGCTTAGCAGCAAAAAACCATGTTCATGTAGGAGCAGGCATAATAGACGCTGACTACAGGGGAGATGTGAAAGTACTCTTGATGAACTTTTCTCCCGAAATGTTCAAAGTCTCGAAAGGAGATCACATAGCCCAATTGATATTGGAAAAGATCTCGAACGCACCAATAGAAGAACAAAAGGAACTCGATGACACCAAAAGAGGATCCACAGGATTCAGATCAACTGGCAAAGCCATATGAATGATCAACCCCCAATGAGAACTGAAGTTTAATCTAAAGATCTGCTCAAACAAAAGAACCAACAACTTTTTCAGTACCACCGCACTCTTGGACTCAGAAGCCAATTGTGTATTTATTGATTGCACCTTCGCAGAGACCAAGGATTTACCCCTCAGAGGAT
This sequence comes from Heimioporus punctisporus, assembly GCA_038094715.1. Lineage (NCBI taxonomy): Eukaryota > Fungi > Basidiomycota > Agaricomycetes > Boletales > Boletaceae > Heimioporus > Heimioporus punctisporus. Next base: position 4,510 of record JBBPUN010000581.1, on the reverse strand, counting down.
TGGAAAGATCAATAGAAGTCTTCAACATAAATGGAACAGAAAATTCCACCGGACAAATCACTTATGCTGCAGACCTAATAATTGACTACAACGGACATTGAGAAACAGTCACGGCCGAAGTAACTGATTTAGGAAAGAACGAAATAATTCTTGGCATACATGGCTAAAGAAGAACAATCCAGATATAGACTGGAACACCGGAAAAATCACGATGAAAAGATATCCACCCACATGTTACCATTTACGCCCAAAAGGATCATGGTTATGAACTCTTGAGAAAGAAGAGTTAGAAGCAGGACTTCACCAATACCAAATATGGATTGGACAGAAAGTGGATGAAGCACTTTCAAAACTCATTAACGACAAATGACAACCAGAAGAACTAGTTCCAAAGGAATATCATGAATTCCTTTCTGTATTCTCCCAAAAGGAATCAGAACGAATGCCTATATGAAAACCTTGGGACCACACTATAGAACTCAAAGAAACATTCAAACCCAAGAAGGGACATTTAATTCCCTTATTGCCAAACAAGCAAAAGGAAGTCTCAGATTTCATTGACAACCAATTATGAAAAGGATACATATGACCTTCTAAATCCCCTCAGACCTCACCAGTCTTCTTTGTCCCAAAGAAGGATGGATGAAAATGAATGGTACAGGATTACCGATACCTAAACGAACATACAATCAAAAACAATTACCCACTTCCCCTTATCTCTCAACTTGTTAACAAGTTGAAAGGAGCTAAGATGTTTACAAAAATGGATTTACGATGGGGATACAACAATGTACGAATCAAAGACGGAGATGAATGGAAAGCCACATTTGTGTGTCACAAAGGATCCTTTGAACTGCTAGTCATGTTCTTCAGACTTTGCAACTCACCAGCCACCTTCCAAACAATGATGAATGAAATATTTGCAGATATGGAAGATGTGATGGTTGTATACAGTGATGATCTCATGATCTTTACGAAGACAAATGATCCAAAGAAACACGACAAAATAGTAAAAGAAGTCTTATGGTGATTATGAGAAAATGATCTATTTGTCAAACCAGAAAAATGCACATTCAGAGCAAAGGAAGTAGAATTCCTTGGAATGACCATATCAGACCAAGAAATCAAGATGAATGATGATAAAGTGAAAGCCATTCTGGAATGGCCAGAACCAAAAACAGTAAAAGAAGTAAGAAGCTTCCTAGGACTCGCTAACTTCTATCAAAGATTCATAGAAGGATACACCCAAGTGGCTAGACCACTTATAGACCTCACGAAGAAAGACATTCCATTTCAATGGATGGATCAACAACAAGAAGCGTTTGATACACTCAAACGACACTTTACCTCCGCACCAATATTAGCATTCCCTGATAACGACAAAGAATTCTGCTTAGAAACCGACGCATCAGATTATGCCACAGGAGCAGTGCTCTCAATACGAAACAATGACAAATGGCATCCAGTTGCCTATTCTAGTCATAGCATATCACCAGAAGAACGAAATTACCTGATAGCAGATAAAGAGATGCTCAGCGTCATTAGAGCATTAGAACAATGGAGACACTACCTTGAAGGTAACAGATATGAATTCGAAATATGGAATGATCATGCAAATCTCCAATATTTCATAAAGCAACAAACCCTCAACCGACGACAAGCCCGTTGGGCCAGTACCTCTCACATTTCAATTTCAAATGGATCCATAAAGCAGGAACTTCAATGGGAAAAGCAGATGCTCTCTCTAGAAGAGAAGACCATTCATGAGGAACTAATGATGATAACAAAAACATAATGATCATACCCGAAGAGAGAATCGGAGTAACAAAAGTAGTAATACATGATGATGGAGATGAAATCACCATGCTCATAAAGAACGCCATGTCAAAACTCAAAGAAGAATATGTCCAAAATATTTGTCAAAAGCATCAACTAGAAATAAAAGACAAATTCATTCAAACTACAAAAGGACAGTTGTTTGTACCAGATGGAGAAGACTTATGAAGGAAAATAGTCACCAAACATCACAACACACCAGTTGCAGGACATCCAGGAATAGACAAAACCATGGAAATACTTCAACAACATTACTTTTGGCCAGGAATGACCCAATACGTAAAAGAATATGTCACTCGATGTGACAAATGCCAAAAGATGAAACCTACGAATTACACCACACACGGAACATTACAGCCACTTCCAGTACCGGAAGGACTATGGAAAGAAGTCACAGCCAACTTCATTACCGACCTACCTCCATCAAACAGATATGACACTATCTTAGTGGTAGTGAACAGATTTTCAAAAGAAGCAGTCTTTATCCCCACTATGAAAAACGTTACCTCCCTTCAAACCACACAACTCTACCTAGAACAAGTATGGAAGCAACATGGTCTTCCTGATTCAATCATTTCCGACAGAGGACTGCAATTCACATCACAAGTAATGAAAGAAATTTGCAAACAGTTACACATCACACCAAAATTATCTACCACCTTTCATCCGCAAACGGATGGACAATCAGAATGAGTGAATAGAGATCTACAGCAATATCTATGACTCTTCATCCACAAGCATCCAGAGCAATGGTCAAAATGGTTACCAATCGCTCAATTCTCCTATAATGCAAAGAAGCACACCACCACCTCACATTCCCCTTTTGAAGTCACAAGAACCTACACTCCACAAATGGGCATAGAACCCTGAGACAATGGAAAAGTGCCAGCCACTTTCCAATTTACAACAGAAATGAAAAACACATTAGATTCTACACAAGACAACCTCAAACACACGAGACAACACATGAAATTGCAGGCCGATAAACATAGATCAGATGCACCCCATTACGCCATTGGAGACCAAGTTTGACTCTCCACAGAGAATCTTAAACTCCCACATCCTTCAAAGAAGTTGACAGAAAGATGGCTCAGACCATATACTATCACAAAACTCATCGGCCCAAACACAGTAGAATTGTGATTACCACGTTCCATGCGAATCCATCCCATTATTAACGTCTCACGAATCAAACCTTACAAAGAACATCTTGAAGGGCAACCTATCATTCACCTGGGACCAATCACAGTAATGGAAGATCATGAAAACAAATATGAAGTTGACTTCATTGTTGATTCACACTTACACAATGGAAAGCTGCAATATCTTGTCCACTGGACAGGTTATGACAATACCGAAAGAACATGGGAACCATTATCCAATCTATCACACGCCAAGGAAGCAATTTCAGACTTCCATCGTTCCCATCCAGCAGCTCCACAATGAATTCAGCTAGCTAAATCACAATTCTACAATCTATTCTTCCATGTCCCAATAGAACAACCCACGTGCCCACCATCTCGACAACCTTTTAGTCACCTGGAAGTTGACCTTTAGAGAGGGGGTAGTGTTACGAAACCCATATTCATGCCCTATTTTTCCAGATATTTCTATCATTTTTCCCAACTTTCTACAACAACATCTAACCTCTACAATACGAAAGCCAACAAGTGCTGACTAACGCATCACGAGACTATGGTCTAGACCCTCAACACGTGTTTCCCTTTCTATTTCCACCTTGACTCATTCTTTTCATTTCCATTCCTTCTATTCTAGACCTTTGCATCCAGACCACATGCTAGGTGCATGTTGGCCTCACCTTTTTAATTACCGCATCTCATTTCTCTCATCTTTCATTACCACTCACAGCCTCTTTCACTTCCGCTCTTCTTAAAGGCTGTGGTACAGCATCCTTAATCCCTGTTGCTTCTTTCTGACTCACACAGACTCCGCCTGACTCAGCCTTATCTCTAGAGCTAAGGGCAAGGACTTATATAGTAATATTAAGTACCAAACATGTACAAACATATAAGTAGTATATAAAGGCCCAAGAGCCAGCCAAGAGGACCTCAGTTTGTCCTCTTTGGTTTTCCCTCTACAACCAACAGACTCAGAGAACACCGATCTCCTTTTCTCTTTTCCTTCTCTCTTCATGACAATCCTAAGTGAGTGGCCCATAGCCTTAAGTGGTTGTAGGGTTGCTTCACCCATGTCTATATGGGCAGAGAAGGGGTAAGTGAGATGGGAGTTGGTGAGGTGGCTATAGGCCTGAGAGAGGTAGGTAGCATCTGGGAAGTCATCATGGAGTCTGTGGATGTAGAAGGATTCATTAATGGTGGAGATGGCAGGGGACAAAGGGGTGTTGATGATGGAAGTGGGAGGAAGATACTCAGCAATGGGTAGGAGGTTGTTTGGGCTTGGTACAAGGTCATTGTTGGAGGTAGAGGCATGAAGATGATAGGTGAGGGCCATAGTAAGTTAGATGAAGTAAGAAATAAAGAGGAGTTTGAGAATTGAAGGTGGGAGTAAGGGTTAAAGAGAGAAAATTTTTGAATGAAGTTTTTTATAGTCTAATAAAATGTTCTTGGCATGATAAAATTCCTTTTCTGGAAGCCATGAGTCTTCTTCAGCTATATATCCCTTCCACCTGACTAAGAAGGAATGTTTTGATGGT
>JBBPUN010000580.1:0-11327 GCA_038094715.1 Heimioporus punctisporus | reverse complement strand
CTAATGGAAACTTTGGCTCTCCAAAGATATTTCATATCTATTTTAATTGTTTAGCACATTCTGTTATACTAATATATTCTGCTTCAGTAGATGATAGACATACATATTTCTGTCTTCTGGAAAGCCATGAAACTATACCATTTGCAAGGAAAACTGCATAAACAGTAGTAGAGCGAGATGTTTTGACATCTCCTACCCAATCAATGTCAGAATAGACAATTAATCTGTTTGAATCGCCTGTCCCTTTTTATGTAATGCAGAGTTTAGATGAATGTGATAGATAGTGAACTATATGTATTGCCTTTTGTAAATGTTCTTCTGATGGATTAGCAGAGAACTGGGATATTTTGATCACTGAAAAAGCAATATCTGGTCTAGTTCCAAGTATAATGTATAGCAAGGATCCAATGACAGATTGATAGCAATTTCTGAGTGAAGCAGATGCTTCACTTTCACTTGGTTTGTGGTTATACCCAGTGGAAAGAGGAACTGATGTTTCCTTCGAGTTCTTTTAACCAAATCTCTTGATAACTCTATCAGCATATTTGATTTAATCAAGAATAAGAGTTTGCTTTTTGTGGTCTCTTGTTATCCTCATGCCAAGATACTCTTTGGCTTCTTTAAATCTCTGAATTTCCAGGTTTTCATGAATAGCTTCTTAAAAGTGAGTAGTTGCATTCTATTGCTTCCTATAAAGAGCACATCATCCACATAAGTAACAATTATAAAATTGTTCTTTCCTTTAAATCTGATATAAGCACCTAAATCAAAAGAAAGGTGGTTGAATCCCATTTTTATGAGACTTTGATTAAGCTGCTTGTTCTATTGCAAAGCAGCTTGTTTAAGGCCATAGATAGCCTTATTAAGTTAACAGATTTGAGATTCCTGACCTCTGACTTTAAAACCTTTGGGTTGAACTATATACAGTTCTTCATCCAGATTTCTGAATAAGAACATAGTTTTAACATCTAATGCCTCTATTTCCCAATTATTGAGAGCAGCTAGTGATAGAATAAGTATAACAGTCTCAAAACAAGTGATTGGAGAAAAGATTTCTTCATAGTCTATTCCAAACACCTGGGTAAAGCCTTTGGCAACAAATTGAGCCTTAACCCAATCTCCAGAGTGAATAGCAAACACTCATCTTCCTTTAATAGATTGATGTCCTTTTGTGAAATCAACTAGATCTCATACATTTCTATTATGTAAAGATTGATTTCGTCTTTACAAGCATCATACCAGTTCTTTTGTTGGTTTTCTGGTAGTTTCTTTATATCCCTGTATTGTTTAGGTACAATACTATCTCCTGATTCAATTGCAGCAGAAAAATGGTGTTTTATCCATTTATTGGACATTATATCACCATAATCCATAATCTCTCCTTTTGAAGATGTTTCTGATGAAGGATCAGGAGCTGTATCCATTGGTTGCTCCTCCTGAAGTGTATCTCAACCTCTATTTATGTCTCACTCTATATTAATGACAGGTCTTTCACCATGTGCATTGTCTGGTAAAATCCTAGGATGTGGATTTCTAGCAGAGCATCTGTATATCTCAGGATGATGTTGATGAGCAGATTGTTTGTGATATGTGAGGTATTCACAAGGATTTCTGATGGAAGGTAACCAGTTGGATGGTCCAGCTCTTGGTTCAGAATCATCTGGCAATAGTTCAGCAAGTTTATCTTCTGATTCTGAGGAATCAGAAAGCATATAGTGCTTATGCTGATGTCTATCTTTAATAGCACTTCGATGTCCAGTATCTGGTTCATTTCTGACCTTACTTGGACACATTGGTGATGGTATAAAGGGCTTTTGATGTGAAAATAATCCAGGAGTAGATGGAGATTGATTTTTGGGATTAAAGAATGAGTGATGTGAATCAGAAGTATCTGATGTATGTCCAGCATCATCAGATGGATCTGAAATGTGGAGATCATTCCTTGGTATAGAAAACAAAACAATAACATCTCTATAAGGAGGTTCCAGATTCTCTTTAAGAGTGATTGTTTCTTTATTATTAGTTTGTTCGCTTTTTGTTCAAATTGGGCAGGTCTGTCATCTTGATTCTTGGAACAATAAGGTAGGGTATTCTCATCAAATGTGGCATTAGAGGCAATGAATACTCTGTGCTTTTGTTTGGACCAAAAGCACCATGCTTTGCTGTTTGGTTCATAGCCAATTAATATCATTTTCTCTGACTTAAGAGACAGCTTGTCTGGCCTAGCCTCTGGAGAGATGATAGGCTCTACATCCAAAAACTCAAAAATAGCTTGCATCAGGTTTGTCTCCATTTTGTTTAAAAGCTTCAATGGGTGTTTTCCATTGTAATCACCTCATGGGTTGTCTATTGTATAGATGTAAAGCAGTCTCAACAGCATTTTGCCAGAATGCTTTGGGAAGGCAGGCGTGGTGGTGCATTGCTTCTGCCTTTTCCAATATGGTCCTGTTAAAGTGTTCTGCACAACCATTTTGTTGTGGTGTATGAGGAGTAGAGGTTTAATGGGTGATTCCTCTTTGTATGAGGAGCACTTGGAACACTTTATTCATAAACTCACCCCCTTGATCAGAACCCAAAGAGGCTAAAGTATGACCAGTAAAGGTCTCAGCCCAGAAAACCATATTCCTAAAGTAACCAGCACCATCTGCTTTTGTGTGCAAAAAGGCCAATAAGGCATACCCAGAGTAGTCATCAATGAAAGTAAGAATGAACTTAGAGTGAGATCTAGGTTCAACAGGCATAGGACCAATAAGATCAGTATGCACAAGAGCAAGTGGGTGAGTAGCATGCTTAACAGAGTCTTTAAAGAACATGTCAGGCATCTTTCCCAAAGCACAACCTTTACAAGGTGAAGAATCAGCAGGAAGCAGAGGGAAAGTGGATTGTAAACTAGTTAAATGCACAAAAGCATGTTGGAGAGTATTTTTGGACAGATGTCCAAAGTGATCATGCTATAATTGATAAGAAGTAGAGTCTGCAAAGAGGAAACAATCATTTGAACTGAAGTGATCATCTGAGACCAAAATCAGTGAAGATTGTTAGACTTGGATAAGGCAGTGGCCTGTATCACAAGTTGTTTGCTGTTGTTCCAGATTTTCAAGCCAGAAGCTGTTATATGACAGTGAAAGCCTTTGTTTGTTAAAGAAGAAACAGAAAGAAGTCTATGGATTGCTTCTGGAGTGTACCACACTTTTTCAAGGATAAGATGGTTGGAAAGTCCATGTTGTTTAACAATAATGGTTCCAGGACCATGCATATGGACCTTGCTGCCATTTGCAACAGAAGTGGTGTGTTGTAGATCACCTAGATGCACAAAGTTATCTGAAAAGGGTGATAAGTGATCAGTACAACCACTATCAATCATCCAATAATTTTGGTAAAAAGAAAGCACAGATTTAGGTTTAGAGTGGAGAGTGTTCACATTCAAGTAAGCATCAAAGAAAGTGGCATTTCCAAGCCAGTCTCCATCATCCTAGTCTATATCTGGGGGTATATGCATAGAACTGTCTAAATCTCCATAATATGGGGTTTGCACAACAGAAGGACTTAGTCTTTCATCTAATTGATAAAGTGAGTTGCTTGTTTTATCGGAAACAAGTCCTTTCAAGGAAAAGGTTGCTTTAGAGCACTTTCCTTTCTTTTTCTGCCTTTTGAGAGTTTCTGCAGCACCTTCTGAGACATTAAAAGGAACTGTAGTGCTAAAAAGACTTGGCACCTTCTGGTTTGGGTGTAGATTCATTGTCATCAATGATGACAGTATCTTCATTCTCAAAACCACCAGGAATAGTAGATGGACCAGCTTGATTGGCCATGTCCATGTTCATACTATTATCTATGATGTTGGATGAGGGTAATTCCCAAGAATTTAATGTTTTGCATTACCATCATAACCATCTAAGTTGTAGTCTGCTGAATAGTGATATCCAGTGAGATCTGTCTTAACTCTGTCTTATAGGGCAGAATTGGATTGTTTAGCAGTCTGTACAGTGGCTGAGAAGTGATCATCATAAATGTGTTGAATCTCATGAAAGCAATCATAATCATTACCCCAATCTGCATTTACAGTGGTGGAAAGATTGTCATTCTTATCAGGATCTATCATCATTGAGTTAATGTCAACATCAGATGTGACAGCATGGACAAAACCTGTTTCTTGAACCACATTAATCATTTCTTTTCCCTTTACTTTTGCTTTATTGGTGTGTATTTGAAAACTATTGCAATTCTGCTATTTTTGGTTCTGGGCTTGTTTGCCTGGGTTTCTCTTCTGGTAAGAAGGACACTTCAAGTGCCCTTGTTGTACAGAAGGAGCTTCATTTGAATCCTGCTGGTTGTCATTCCAGCAATTTTGCTAGGGTGGTCCCCTGCAAATAACAGCAGTTCTGTTGCTTTGGTGAGTAACAGGTTGGTGATCAAAGGCATTGATGTGAGCAGAGTGTGGTCTTCTAGTGGAAGCCAGCTCCATTTCAGAATTGATTTGTCCTATAATAAGATCAACCTTGAATTCTGCCTCAGATATAGGCTGGGTGTTACAATCCTTACAAATCCTACTTGTGTATGATGCACTCTATTACATTTCTTTATCTCTCTTAACCTATTACTTTTCAAACATCATGATTCCTTTGATTTACTTCACTTTCATGCTCACCTTCAATAGGGGTTTACATCAATAAAATCAGATCATATCTCATTAGATCTTTACCAAGATCTCCTCGGCATACTCCTATCTTTATTTCTATCAATCTATCTTTACTTACTTCTCTCATACTGATCATCTTTCTCCTTTATTCTCATGACATTTTATTCTTAACTGTTCATTCTCACTATTGACACTTTACTTCATGACCTGTGATCACTCACATGATGTTTGGCTATGCATTAATGCATGGACCACTGTTACTTATTATGTACATCTTATAGAGTATTTAAGATGTAAATACATTGCCAGAGGACTTCAGTTTGTCCTCTTGGTCTTTTCTCTTTAATCAAGGGCAGATTCATTCTTTACTTCCCTTGTCTCTACTCAGATAGTGGCTTGTGATCTTTATCAGTTGCAGAGTCGCTTCACTGGGTGAGCTTAGAAGTGAAGAAATAATTGAAGGGTGGTAATTTGGTCAAAAGAAACATTGCTTTGAAGAATTCTGGCAGATTGAGGTCAGCTGCAAGCATATCATCAAAACAGGTGATGATTGCTGTGATATCTTGCTGTACAGTGTGTTTTCAGATTGTTAATCCAGAGGTATGATAGAAAGAGGACCATTGTCTAGCTAGTCCTCGACTACCAAACAAAAAATCCATCTTGTCTAAAAATGCTTTAGCAGCAGATGGTTTAGATGTGGTGGTGTTGGGAATATACTTATAATCACATTGTTTAGCAAGTGTATCACTTGTGGTGTTGGCAATAATGCCAGCAATGCAAAGATCAATGATTTCCCATTTGTTCTGCTCTGTAGCATTCTTACACTTGTCAAAAGTGTAGAAGTGTAGAATTCGTTGATCCAGTTTCAGAGAGATTAAGAGTAAAGATAGCCTTGAAAACAAGATCTCCAGATAGAGTAGTTAGTAATACCAACAAGGATGGGAATGTGACCAATCATGGTTTGATCAGCCTTGAAATTACTGGAGACTGAGATGGTTGCCATTATCAATTTATAAAAAGGCAAAGATCTGCAAATCCAAAATCAGAGAATAGTTCATTATAGATGAGACTAATAGGTGAAAATGCAGTAAGGGTACTTCTCTGCAAGTTTCTTTGAGGTAATCCTAACACTTGTCCTGTGTTTTGAAATCTCTTTATGAAGAGTTAGATTCTAAATTGTCTCTACTTGTTTGAAACAATATTTTACTATTTGGTCCAGTGCTTTTATCTCTCTTCTTTTACAAAAGAGGATATAGTGAAATCTATATACCAAAGATCTTGCTATGTATCAGAAATAGATATGTGTGTATTTTAAAAGAAATATAAAATAACCATGGGAAATGATGTGGATTCTTTATTTTTGTCTCTAGATCTGGTAGATCTAGTAGGAAAGGGTTACTATGGAAGTATGAAAAAACTAAAAATGGCATATTAATCCAATAATTGAGATTGATAAATGAAATTGGAGTGTCATCTTTATCCATTCAAAACACATAAGCATATCTATGACAAGAAGAATCTAAATAGTTATAATAAGTACAAGGAATGGGCCAAATGCAGTGTACAGATGTTTCAAGAAGCAAAAAATGAGATGAGTTATAGATCTTTGCAAAGTCTGCATTTGAGATCAGCTTTGATCACAGATCTTCTTCTTGATACTTCAGTATACCCAAGAAAAGTGTTCTAGATGATTCCTGCATCTAACCAAGAGTTAGTGTAGGAATTACTGTAGAAGCTTATAGAGCCTCGGCTGCTCCTACTAGAAGTCCATTTGCATGTCCTGGTCAAAGAAGTGGTTCCACATTCTCACATCTGTGCCTCTGTAGACATCTACTTCCCTCCAAGCATTCAGATTATCCCATTCCCATTGCTACACTTTTCAGTTACCATGATAGATCTGGTAGTTGGGCTTGTGGGCTTAAATTAAGTGCAAAGTGTGATAAGTGAGGGTAACATACTGGACAGGGAAGATTTCATAGCCTTGACCATGTACCACAAATGATTGACAAGCTTTGTTCAAAGTGCAAGGAAAAGCCAAGCCTGCATCTTCATAAGCCTGTGCTAAAGGCTTATTGAGATAGTGAAAGGAGTTGATAGTGTAGGGGGCATGAGATTCAACCTGTTGTAGAGAAAAAGGGAAGACAATCCTGGTAGAGCACATGATTATGGAGTACTCAGTCAAAGAGGATCCTGGTGAAGCTGCAGGAAGATAGGTAACTTCTTTGATATGAAAACATTTGGTTTGAGCTCTATAAGGCTTTTCCAAGAATAGTTGACCCTCATTGGAAGGGGTCTTAAAAAATAGCAAGGTGGTGGAGTGTTTTGACCACCCCTTAGTGTGTCACTTACATCTTCACAATTGGCTGGTGGGCTGTTCTCAGATCAAGGTAGCTCAGCTTTTTGTTGGTAAAGCATCTGAAAGATGTTAGCCATTGAAATCAGAAGATGAGTGATGTGGAGAGCAAGTTGGAGGTGTAGAAGGTTGTTGGAAGTAATGATAGCGAACTTGGGAGCTAAAGGCTTTTGTAAAATGTTGCAGACCAAAAGGAACTGTTTGAAACATATTTAGAGTGTTATTGCCTCCAGATGTTTCAGATCTGGTTCATTGTGTTTCAAATCTGTAACTAATAGTTTCAGTTTGCATATATGGTCTATCAAGGTGTTCCTGAAGCAGAATTTCAGCACCTTGATGAATAATGTTTTGTCCACAGTGATAGTGGACTTGTGATCACTCTAAAGCACCTCCACAAGTGGGACAAGGGATTTCGAGTGGAACACCTGGTGTAACAGTTCGATTACTGTCACTTGTGAGCAAAATGGGCACTTCTAAGGTGCACTGCTCACGATGTATGCAGCTCTCTGGTTGGTAACCCGGGGCTTCTCTGAAACTTCTCTGGCAAGATAGTCTCTCAGGATTGAGTGAATATAGTGGTCTCCAAGAATTAGGATGTATGGGACAAGGATTGCGATGGATACCTCTTTGGAAGCGAGCAGGATGCAAAGCAAATGAATGAAGGTGATTTGGAGTGTTGGTACTGACCTCTTGGTTATTTAATTGAGATGTAAACTGAATAACCAAGGAATAAGTATGTGTACCATCATTCCAATCGAAATAAACAGTAAAAGTGTTCAAAATGCGTCTGAACAATAGATAGCCTTGATTCATGGCATAGAATGTCACAAATTCTCTTTTGAGAACAGGAGAGTTCCTTTCAATAAAAGTGTAAATGAGGCCAATAGCGGCCAAAAGGCCTATAAGGCTCGTTGCGAACCATGAAGCTCCTCGCAAGACTGTGGGAGGCATCTTTGTGCGCAAATATGACAAACTCCACTTGTGTAAGCGGGGCTCATAACCTAAAGAAGCGATAGGCTTCTCTGGGTGCAGAGTGGACACAAGGAAGAAGAAGATAATAGAGCTTCTCTCAGTGGGAATGACTGACTCACTGGGATTTGGAACTAATGGAGCGCAAATCAAGGGCTTCTTAGAAGCAGAGAAGGAATGAAAGTTCCTTAATATTAAAGTGCATACAGGTCAGTCTTTTGTATCCTACAAGAGTCCTGTTTAGAGCTCAGAATGAATGTAAAACAGATTAGAGCGGAATAGGCCATTGGCAGACTGTAAAACATCCAAAGGATACAGTATAATGTCCTATAGAATAAAGAGCTCTTATCTGAACAACTGTCAAAGTGAAACAGCGCAGTATAGAACAATTCTAGATTATTGTGAAACATAGAATGATCCAGACTCTGATCAGGTGATCAGGAGAGCGTATATGCTTAGTTTAAGTCATATTCTCAACACTGGCAAGATGCTATGGAGACTACTTTACATTTATACAATAGACAACCCATGAGGCAATTACAATGGAAAACTCCCATTGAAGTTTTTAAACAAAATGGAGATAAACCTGATGCAAGCTATTTTCGAGTTTTTGGATGCAGAGCCTATGTTTTCATCTCTCCAGAGGCTAGGCCAGTCAAACTGTCTCCCAAGTCAGAAGAGATGACATTCATTGGCTATGAACCAAACAGCAAAGCATGCTGCTTTTGGTCCAAACAAAAGCACAGAGTATTCATTGCCACTAATGCCACTTTTGATGAGAATACCCTGCCATATTGTTCCAAGAATCAAGATGACAGACCTGCCCCAATTCCAACACAAAGTGAACAAACTAATGATGAAGAAACAACCACCCATGAAGAGAATCCGGAACCTCCTCATAGAGATGTCATTGTTTCATTTCCTATACCAAGGAATGATCTTCACATTTCAGATCCACCTGATGATACTGGACACACATCAGATACTTCTGAATCGCATCATTCATTCTTTAATCCCAAAGATGAATCTCCATTTACTCCTGGATCATCTACATATCAAAAGCCTTCTATACCATCACCAATGCGTCCAAGTAAGATCAGAAATCAACCAGATACTGGACATTGAAGTGCTATTGAAGATAGACATCAGCATAAGCGCTATATGATTCCTGATTCATCAGAATCAGAGGATGAGCTTGCTGAATCAATACCAGATGATTCTGAACCAAAAGCAGGTCCATCCAGTTGGTTACCTCCTATAAGGAATCCTCGTGAATACCTCACATATCATAAACAATCCGCTCATCAGCATCGTCCTGAGATATACAGACACTCTGCTAGAAATCCACACCCTAGGATTTTACCTGACAATGCACATGGTGAAAGACCTGTCATTGAAATAGAGCAAGACATTAATAGAGGTCTAGATACACTTCAGGAGGAGCAACAAATAGATACAGCTATCCTCCAACAGAAATATCCTCCAAAGGAGAAATTATAGACTATGGTGACATGATGTCCAATAAATGGATAAAACACCATTTTTCCATTGCAATTGAATCTGGAGATCATATTGTACCAAAACAATACAGGGATATAAAGAAACTACCAGAAAACCAATAGAAGGACTGGTATAATGCCTGTAAAGATGAAATTAAATCTTTACATGACAGAAAAGTATGGGATTTAATTGATCTTCCAAAAGGACGTCAACCCATTAAAGGAAGATGGGTGTTTGCCATTCGCTCTGGAGATCAAGTTAAAGCTTGATTTGTTGCCAAAGGCTTTACCCAGGTGTTTGGAATAGACTATGAAGAAACCTTTTCTCCAGTCGCTCGTTTTGAGACTGTTAGACTCATTCTATCACTAGCTACTCTCAATGATTGGGAAATTGAAGCACTAGATGTCAAAACAGTGTTTCTTTTTGGAGATTTGGATGAAGAACTGTATATGATTCAACCAGAAGGTTTTGAAGTCAAAGGCCAGGAATCTAAAGTCTGTCGACTCAACAAGGCTATCTATGGCCTTAAACAAGCCGCTTTGCAATGGAACAAGCAGCTTAATCAAACTCTCATTAAAATGGGATTTAAACGCCTTTATTCTGATTCAGGAGTTTATATCAAATTTAAAGAGAAGGACATTTTCATAATTGTCATATATGTGGATGATGCACTCTTTATTGGAAGCAATAGAATGCAACTACTCACGTTTAGGAAGCTGTTCATGAAAACCTGGGAATCCAGAGATTTGGAAGAAGCCAAAGAATATCTTGGCATGAGAATAACAAGAGATCGCAAAAAGCATACTCTTATCCTTGATCAAATCACATATGCTAAAAAAATTATCAAAAGATTTGATCAAGAGAATTCGAAGGAAACTTCAGTTCCTCTTCCCACTGGGTATAATCCCAAACCAAGCAAAACTGAAGCATCTGCCTCACTAAGAAGCCCCTATCAATCTGTCATTGGATCCTTGTTATACATTATGCTTGGAACTAGACCAGATATCACTTTTTCAGTGATCAAGATGTCCCAGTTCTCTGCTAATCTATCATAAGAACATCTGCAGAAGGCAATACATATAGTTCGCTATTTATCACATTCATCTAAACTCTGCATCACATATAAAGGGACAGGCAATTCAAATGTTTAATCACTTATTCTGACACTGATTGGGCAGAAGATATTGAAACATCTCATTCTACAACTGGTTATGCAGTGTTTCTTGCAAATGGTATAGTTTCATGGCTTTCTAGAAGACAGAAACATGTACGTCTGTCATCCACTAAAGCAGAATATGTTGGTATGACAGAATGCGCTAAACAACTACAATGGATACGAAACCTCTTTGGAGAATTAAAGTTTCCATTAGGTGCAATACCCTTGAATGTAGACAATCAAGGAGCCATCTTTCTTGCTTCTAATCCACTCAAGAAGGAAGAACAAAACATGTTTGCATTCCAGAGCATTACATTCATGAAGCTGTTGAATATGGTGAAATCACACTTTACTATGTTCAAACAAACTCGCAGTTTGCAGACATCTTCACAAAGAATCTGGGCAAAACCAAGTTCTTAGATGAACGTAGGATGCTTGCACTTTCTCCATTCTCAAATTGAACAGCGAGGAGGAGTGTTGAGAATATGACTTAAACAAAGCATATTCGCTCTGCTGATCACCTGATCAGAGTCTAGATCATTCTGTGGATCACTGAAAAAGCAATATCTGGTCTAGTTCCAAACATAATGTATAGCAAGGATGCAATAACAGAATGATAATGGCTTGTAAGGGAGGCAGATGCTTCACTTTCACTTTGTTTGGGATGATACCCAGTAGGAAGAGGACCTGAAGTTTCCTTCGAGTTTTCT
>JBBPUN010000579.1:0-11344 GCA_038094715.1 Heimioporus punctisporus | reverse complement strand
CCTTCTCCTCTCTCTCCTTCTCGCTCTGAGTCCCCTTGTTCTCCCTCGGCGCCTTCACCTTCGCCTTCCCTTCGCCCTTCTTCACGGGTGTCTCCTTTTCCTTCCCCTCCTTCTCCTCCTCTCCCTCGCTCTCTGACAATATTGAGATCATCATCGCCATGTTACTGACAGGCGATGCGATCCGGACCGGGTGTACATCTGCGCAGACCGCTGTAGTGTTACTTTATCAGCTCACCAACAAATGAACTCTGGACAACTTACCCTTCGGTTTGCTTGGCCCCACCGCCGCCTTCTCCATCACCTGCGCCAACAGGGTCACCTTCACCGTTTTGAGGGCAACTGGCTTCGGTGCTACCGTCATCCTTGGCCTCAGCCTGAGTTTCTTGGGGCGAGTGCCTGTCTTGCCAGCAGCCCAGCTGCACCACAGCTTCTGGGAGTTGCACGGCTGATAGGCCAAGCCTGTTCCCGGCCTGCACACCTCCCCGTCCTTTTGGCACTGCTTGCACGGGTCGACCATATCCATTGTCGTTGTCGTTGGCGCCGCCGTCGCCATGGCTGTCTTCCTCCGGATAGCTCGGCAGGGCTGCTCATCCCCTTCGTCCTCGGCCTTGACCTTATCCTCACCCTCTTCCCATGTACACTGCTCTCGTTAGCTTCTGACTTACTCTCCAGATGGAACACATACCTTCCGTGTCATCGACACGGCTGATGCTTCTGTCGACCCGTCGCCCGCCGGTTCTACCGCCATCGCCACCACCGCTTCCTCCTCCACATTTGTCGTCGTTGTCACCGGCGTCGGCACGTCCACCATCATTGGCACTTCGCCTTGAGTGCTTGCCAGCACCATTTGTGTTGTGGCTACCCGCTCGCGTTCTTCCCAAAGATCGAAGGTAGCAGCTGCCTCATCGAGCAGCTGCATCACCTCCTTGTCGGCACTGATATTGAGGCCCAGCATGTTGGCATTGTGGAGCACGGCCTCAAATTTTTCCTATGAGTTACCGTTAGTCAGTCGCTACCTGCGATCCGTGTGTCACGCACTGAGATCTCCCTGAACTCCCCCATCCACATCTGCTTCTCCTCCTCCAGGTCCTCCCTATCATCGGGTATGGTCCTTGCAACCGCCTCCAATGTTTGCAGCGTTGCGTTGTAACATTGCCGCACGAGCTGTCGCGTGTTGTCCCCATTGCGGTTGAGGGCATGGAAATGGCCCACGGACCCCGACGTCATCGACTGAGTGCTGGCGATTTGAGACATGAGTGTTGAGGTGGTGGTAGTGAGAGAAGAAGAGAACTAGACGCGTTACCGGTCTGTGCCCATGTTATACGCGATGCATTTGCCGAGGTCCATTGTGCTGACTAAGCACACCGCCACATCCGACCAAGGACGGTCAGCAGCTAAGTCCCCCTCAGATGTAGAGCACATAGTGGCTCTACAGTTATATTCCACCATTTTTAATATATGAGACCTCTGATCTTACTTCTTGGATTGTCTGCATACCGTTTTGACCCTTCTTTTCTTCTGCTTAGATTGATTACACCGACTGATCCAACTTGGAAACTCAGTATGGGTCGCTGCCGATGACCCCTTTGGTCTGAATACCCCTCAACGGGTTGGATCGATGTTACTTTGTATTTTTGGCACGTTTCCAGCATTATTTTTCCATTATCTTCATTTTCGTCTCTGTTACGGGTTACCTTCAAGGCTAACCGTAAAACCTAGCAAGATTGCTTCACACTAGTGAGACTGAGAAAGATTGATCAGAAGACGCATGGCTAGCTATGAAGACTTGTCTAGGAACGGAAGAGACATGCAGAAACAGAGGTCTATCTGAGAGAGGAGTGCCTTTCCTGCGTAACTCGACTTGGGCAAGGGCTTGGAGAGCGTTCGAATAGTCGACGGGAGATGCCTTCCCAAGAGGATGCGCGCAGCGACAAGGACTTTGAGAGATGGATATCGAGTAACATTGTTGATACAAGATACGAGGTACAAGAGATGCCCGAAGGCAAGTACAGGGAGGAGCCAGGTTATGGCGGAGTGGGGCTAGGTAGATCAAAGCTAAAGAATACAGCGGTGGAGAGGAAACGCCTAAATAGCGTCCAAGAGTTCGATGACAAAGCGATGACTAAGACAAAGAATGTTCTGGAGAATCAAAGAAGAATGCCATGAGGCGAAGAAGTGTTCTAAGAATACACGGGGATCAGAGAAGCGAAATCAGGTGTTACAAGGTTCGATGAAACGTGTTACAAGGTTCAAAGAAGAAGCGGAAATGAATACCGCATGTCATAGGTCTAGAGTGTTCCAAGAAACGAGGCGTCTAGGGCGAAGGGTATCGAGGAGAGGCGAAAGACGAAGACGGGTGATAAGCCCGTTCACAGAGGGTCCCGTGGAGGAGAAGGTCCAGGGATACGAAGGGAGTGTCCGGGAGGACATCGCGGATGATCCGTTGAGGATCCGAGAGAGTGCCGGCATTCACCAGCAGTCCTTGTGATGCGAGAGCGACGATAGACGAGATGTCTAGGGCGAGGAAGGTCTCAGAGCATCGGAGAATCAAAGAAAAAGATATGGGGCCTTAGCGTATCGTAACAGTCTCAGTCAAGCTCACTCGGCAACTTGAAGTTTCGTAGTGTCGGTCCAATTATAATCGGCTGACGGCTTGTTGACAGGTAGATTTCTGATCTTACTCCCTACCTCGTCTTTTTCTTTAGCCCCAATTCACCTTTGTTTCGCCGATATGTTCAATATACAGTCTGGGATGTGCCCTGGACTATAAGTCTGTATTCTGCAGAACAATAATCATCTTTGGCACCCCCTTTGCACTGTGGCCCTCCGAGAGTCAATCTCGGCCCTCCATCTTTTGTAAAATATTACCGAAACCTCCCCATCGTCGTCACTAACATCCCCGGCATCTGTCTCCATCGGTCAGGCATGGCCGGCGACTTCTTGATCCCCTCAATCTTTCTCAACTCATCACTTGGCCCAGCGGGCGCCAATTATTGTCACTGCAAGTGTCAGCCTTAGGCAACTTGCATCATCGCACTACCCTTTGTCTATCTGGCAGGTCACGGCCTTCAGCAACCCACCTCATTGTTATCTACCTCCTTCATCGTCCGTCGGGCAAGTCATGGCCTTTGGCAACTTGCCACATCGTCATTTCTGTCCTCTTCCCTCTATCGGACTAGTCTCAGCCTTCAGCCACTAGTCCCTTCGTCTCCTTTACTCTTCATCGAACTAAAAGCTGTCAAGTGCAGTCCCCCTCTTGACTCTACAAAGGTTTACTCGTTACAGGGTCCCTTGGGAGAACAAATTGCGTTCCCCTTTTTCACAACTACACTACAGGAGGTAGGGACTAATCATCTCAGCCTCTTCTAGCATTCTTCAATGCATTGCCTTGATGGCTCTGCACCTTCTTATGACTCATTACAACTTATAGAGCATAGCTTATTACTATACACGGACACTAATACATACAAACATTACCATACATGTACAAACAGTAGAATAGTATATAAGGGGCAGGCCCCAGCGACACAAGACTCCCAGTCTTGATATTGTCGCCTTTATCCCTTCTATTGCAAGGTGCTCCCTTGTTATCATTTATTGATCACTGCGGATATTGTCCATAAGGCTAGTCCTTGCGATGATACCTAGACTCCCTCCGCAAGTATCAAGGATTACTTGTTGGTTGTATAGAAAGGTACACTCGCTGGTGTACAGTAGAACGGTGACGGCCAGTTCACAACAGGTAAAGCAACCTTGAGGGGAATGGCCAGGGGCAAGGGCATGACAGGAAGGGCATCGATATCCCAGACAATTGTCTTGATAATGACCAAGTAGGTGGCAGTAGTAGCACCAAGTTGAGGCTGTAGCTGGTTGTCGAATAAGAGGGGATTGGATCGTCTGGACTGCAGAGGAGAGTACTCTGGATCCATCAGGGAGGTGGATGTATTGGATGAGTTCCCTATTTTGAGTGATAATGGCAGGGTCTAATCGATAGTCATTAGAATGTGGAGATAGTGATGATGGAGGTGGTGGAGCAATGGGGGGAGAACCAATATGCAAGAGGAGAGAAGGAGGAGACAAAGATGGGGGTAGAACCGGTAGGGGGCAAGGTGAAAGAGGAAGGGAATCCAGAGAGGCGAGGTAACAATCATGAGCATCTAAAGGTAAGGAGAGGAAAATACAGCGAAAGGTGGGATATACAAGAGTAGGGTCAAGGCAAGTGATGAAAATGTGGAATCCTTGCATATGTAAAAGAGAGAGAATATGTTCTTGGAGATGATTGATTAAAAGGTGAAGGGGGAGGCCAAATTCAGCTGGTAAATTGGAAGGGGCAGATTGGAAATGGTATGATTGGACTTTAGAAATGTTGAAAAAGAGGCATACTAGTTCTTGCAAGATCTCATCCTCCTCATATAGTGGGTCAGCCTCAAGGGAGTGGATGAGGTTGGAGGTAGCTAAGATACCAGCATAGAGGGTGTTGATGGCCAAAGCGGGGAGGAAGGTTGGTTGAACTGGACGAGTACATAAAGAAGAGAAGGAAGAAGATGAAGATGAAGATGAATGGTTAGAGGACATATCGAAGTACTAAGTAAAAGATGAGGAGAATGGTAGTGGGAAGAGTGATAATGGCAAGAAGGGCTAAAGTCATGAGTTATTGAAGAAAATGAGTCTTTTTATAAGATTTAAGAATGGAAAGAGCATGATGAAGATTACTTTCAGGTTTCCAGGTATTTTCTGATGCAGAGTAACCTTTCCATGTGGTCAGGTACTGATAGTGGCCAGGGGAGCCCTTGTGGACAAAGATACCATCTACTTCGTATTCTTCTTCACCATCTATGATATCAGGGGGTGGGGTGGGGAAGGAGGGACCATGTGCTTCAGTGAGGCAGTGTGAGGATAAGAGAGTGGCATGGAAGACATCATGTATCTTCCAGGAAGGAGGGAGCCTAAGGTGGTGTGTAAGTGGAGATAGTACCTGCATAATTTCAAAAGGTCCAAGACATTTGGGTGTGAGTTTCCTAGAGGGGAAGGGGATGCATAGGTTGGTGGCCTCTAACCAAACTTTATCTCCAACTTTCCAGGAGGAGAACTTTTGGGTGGTGTGGTGCATCATAAGATATCTTGCTGAGTCATAGGCTGCGAGGGCTTCCTTTCTAGACTCTTCTAGGTGGGATAGTCGATCAGAAAGGGCCAGAAGGAAAGTCTTTCCAAAAAGGGGATAGGTGCAAGGTTCATAGCCAAGCATGAGCAAGAAGGGGGAGGTTTTGATGGACGAATGTGGGGAGGAGTTGTGGTGGAATTTGGCTGAGGAGATGAAAGAGGACCAGGTGTTGGGTTGGTTGCCACAGAAAATGCTTCGATTTCTTTGTTAACACATTCAGTTTGGCCATCAGTCTGAGGGTGATAAGCAGTGGAGAGGTGAACATCGTACTGGAGTAATCATGCAAGTTCTAGGGCAAATGCAGAGGCAAACTGTGGACCTCTGTCTGAGATGATGGAATTGTGGAGTCCAAATCATTTAAAGACATGATTAAAGAAAAGAAGGGCTACCCCTGCTGTGTCAATGGTTTTAGTACAAGGGATGAGAATTACCCCCTTTGTAAGGCCATGGTCGACCACAACCAGAAGAGAATCAAAGTCAGAGGAAGGGAGGAGGTCCATGATGAGGTCCATAGAGAGTTGGTGGAAGGGGAGAGAGGTAGAGGAGGGAATGGGGGTGAGGGGAGGTGTGGTGGGGTGGGTGTTGACCTTAGATTGTTGACAGAGACTGCAGCCAGCAATGAAGTTTTTAACAAAAATGCTGAGGCCAGGCCACCGGAAGTCTCATTCAAGGAGCACTTTGATGCAGAAGAAACCCATGTGACCTGTGGTGGAGGAGGAATGAAGGGCATGGAGGAGGGAGGAATGGGAGGAGGGGGAAACAAACATGCAATTGCAGAAGAAGAGGTGACCATTGTCGAAAGACCAATTAGTTAGAGAGGAGTGAGGGAAGAGGGGGGATGTCATTTTGAAGGGATTCAAGTGCACAGAGGATGGGGTCAGAGGAGGAGGAGGAACAGATTTGATCCATAAGAATGAGATCTAGGGCATTGATAATCTGGAGATTGGAGAGAATAGAGGAGGAGGAGTTGTCCAGAGAAGTGTCAACAGCATCTTTGTGAGAGAGAGCATCAGCAGGGGCCATTTGGATACCAGGGGTGACCTGCCAGAAGAGATCGAAGTCCTGAAGGAAGAGGGCCCAGCAAGCTTGATGATGAGAGAGTTTGCAAGGGTCTTTGAGGTAAAAAAGGTTTTTGTGGTCAGTAATGATGGTGACTGGGTAGGGAGTTCCTTAGAGGTATTGATGCCATTCCTGGAGGGTGAAGATGACTGCCAGGAGTTCCCTGTCATAGATATCATAATTTCATTCTGCAGGGCTGAAATTTTTTGAGAAGTAGGCGCAAGGGTGGAGGTCACCATTGGAATCTGTTTGGAGGAGGATGGCACCAGCAGCTAGGAGGGAGGCATCTGTCATAATGGAAAAAGGGTGAGATACATCTGGGAAGGAGAGGACTAGGGAGGAGGAGAAGCAGGTTTTCAGGGCATTGAAGGCATGGTCCTGGAGGGGGGTCCACAGCCAAGGTTCATCTTTGCGAGTAAGAAGGGTGAGAGGTGCAACAAGATTGGAGAAGTTTGGGATGAATTTTCAGTAGAAGTTGACGAAGCCCAGGAAAGAACAGATACCTTTGACAGAAGTGGGGGGTTTCCAATCATCAATGGCTTTGAGTTTAACTGGGTTCATCTGAATATGTCCTTGTTCAATGATGAGGCTGAGGTATTCCATCTGAGGGGTGTCAAAAGAGCATTTGGATATCTTGAAGGAAAGACCTAGTTCTCATGCTCGAAGAAGGACTCATTTCGTTCTGTTGTGGTGTAATTTCAGGTCATCTTTGGTATGTATACCAATATCATCCATGTAGATCTTTAGCCAGCATTCTGCGATCATATTGGTGAAGGCATGATTCATGAAGGTTTGGAAAGTGGGGGAGCATTGTTAAAACCAAAGAACATTATGGTTGGTTTGAAAATTCCCAAGGGAGTGATGAAAGCTGCTTTCCATTGATCCTCTTCTCGTAATCTGATGTTGTTGTAGCCCCAATGAATGTCCAATTTGGTGAAGAGGGTGGAGTCTTTCATATCATTGATTAGTTCAGTGATGAGGGGGAGGGGATATGCGTTCCTGATGGTGTGGGAGTTGAGGTAGTGATAGTCTTAACATGGCTGAAGGGTGCCATCCTTTTTAGGTACAAAGAAGAAGGGAGAGTCTTGGGGAGATTTGGAAGGGATGATACAGCCTGTCTTCAGGTTTTCTTCAATAAATGAATGGCAGGCTTCTTGTTCTGCAGGATTAAGAGGGTAGACTTTGGCAATCTTTGGGATGAAAGAGGGTTCAAGGTCGATGGTATGATCAAAAGGGTAATGAGGGGGTAAGATATTGAACGTCTTTTCAGAGAATACGTCTGTAAATTCCTTACACCAGGAGGGGATCTCTTGTTTCAAAGGTTTTTCTTGCTGGGCTAGTTGGGTAGAAAGGGTAATTTTTCCAAGGTGTTGTGGATAGAGATCAGCTTCTTCCTCTTTCCAGGGCGGACTCTCATGAAGAGGTACCACAGCATCCTGGAGGGAGAGGGTGTTGGCTGTCCAATCTATGTGAGGGTTTCGTTTCTTTAGCCATGTCATACCCAGGATGATACAAGGGGATCCAAGGGAAGTTACAAAGAATGTTTCCTTGTTTGATGAGTCAGGGAAGAGGACATTAGCAGAGATGGTCCATTTGATAGTGTTACGCGAAGCGTTTCTTGAGGGATCGACTGAGGCTTACTCCGAGGCAGGACACTCACGAAGAGGTACGACTCAGCCTGGAGGAGATGTCTATACGTTCAGAGGAACGGTCAGTGAGACTATACGCTTTAAAGAAAGCGGAAAGAACGCTTAGGGACTTAGGGGACTAGGGAGGACTCAGGAGCAACGCTAGATTGTGCAGATCGAGAATGAGGGACTATGGTACATGGCAGCAGGTATATATGGGAAGCGACGCGTAAGCATGGAATCCTATGGAAGGGGATGGAAAAGGAATACTAAGCATAGGTGACAAACTATGCTGCGGAGGAGGCTGTCCAGGGAAGATCCGAAGAGAAAGGAGGTTAAACGAGGATAATAGAGATATGAGGAAAGCCTATGACAACGAGAAGGTGTGAATAGTCGTAGGCTGAAATGTACATGCCAAGGACACGATGGTAAACTGGTTTCAATAAAGAGATGACAAGGATAGTCGAAGAGAGAAAGAAAACCGTAACAGATAGTTCCTTGATGATTTTGGGTCCCATCTGAAGCAACCCTACTGTTACGATACACTAAGGCCCCACACCTTTTTTCTTCATCACACTTGATGCTCTGAGACCTTCCTTGCCTTAGACACCTCGTCTACCATCGCTCTTGCATCACAAGGAACACTGGTGAATGCCAGCACTCTCTCGGATCCTCAACGGATTGTTACGGGTTACCTTCAAGGCTAACCGTAAAACCTAGCCAGATTGCTCCACACTAGCAGGACAGAGAGATACTGATCAGAGAGTGCATGGCTAGCTGCAAAGACTTGTCAGAGAACAGAAGAGACATGCAATGCAGAGGTCTATCGGAAAGACGAATGCCCTTCCCGCGTAACTCAGCTTGAGCAAGGGCTTTGAGAATGTTCGAATAGTCAACAGGAGATGCTTTCCCAAGGGGATGCACACGAGACAAGGACTTGGCAAGATGATATCAAGTACAAGGTGGGATTGACAATGTTACCAGATATGAGGAGATACAAGAGATGCCTAGAGGCAAGTATGGGGGGGGTGTCAGGTAGATCAAAGCTAAGTATACAGCGGCAGAGAGGAAATGCCTAAATAGTGTTCCAAGTGTTCGATGACTAAGTGAAAGAATGTTCTAGAGAATCAAAGAAGACACACTGTGAGGTGGGAGAAGGTTCTAAAGGTACACAGGGATCAAAGAGAAGAATGTCAGATGATACAAGGTTCGATGGATGTGTTACAAGGTTCAATGAGTCAAAGGGAAGAGGTGGAAATGAATACCGCATGTCATAGGTCTAGAAGGGTCCAAGAAACAAGGCGTCTAGGGCGAAGGGTATTGGGGAGTGGCGAGAGATGAAGACTGGGGATAAGCCAGTTCATAGAGGGTCCCATGGAGGAGATGGTCCAGGGATACGAAGGGAGTGCCCAGGAGGACATCGCGGTTGATCCATTGAGGATCTGAGAGAGTGCTGGCGTTCACCAGCAGTCCTTGTGATGTGAGAGCGTCGGTAGACAAGGTGTCTAAGGCGAGGGAGGTCTCAGAGCATCGGGAGAGTCAAAGAAAAAGATATGGAGCCTTAGCATATCGTAACACGGATCAACCACAATGTCCTCCTGGACACTCTCTCTGTATCCCTGGAACCTCTCCTCCATGGGGCTCTCCTGAACTGGCTTATCCCCAGTCTTTGTCCTTCAACTCACCTCAATACCCTTCACCCTAGACACCTCACTTCTTGGACCTCTCTAGACCTATGACATGCGGTATTCATTTCTGCTCCTTCTCTTTGACTCATCGAACTTTGTAACACGTGCATCGAACCTTGTATCATCTGACATTCTTCCTTTTGATCCCCGTGTATCTTTAGAACCTTCTCCCGCCTCATGGCATGTCTTCTTTGATTCTCTAGAACATTCTTTCGCTTAGTCATCGAACTCTGGGACACTATTTAGGTGTTCCCTCTCTGCCATTGTACACTTAGCTTAGATCTACCTAACCCCCCCTCTGTCATAACTTTGACACTCTTCCTGTATTTGCCTGTTGGCATCTCTTGTACCATCGTATCTTGTATCAACAATGTTACTTGATATCTATCTCTCCAAGTCCTTGCTCAGGTCAAGTTACGCTGGAAAGGCATTCCTCTCTCTGATAGGCCTCTGCATTGCATGCCTCTTCTGTTCTTCAATAAGTCTTCACAGCTGGCCATGCGCTCTCTGATCAGTCTCTCCCAGTCCTGCTAGTGTGGAGCAATCCTGTTAGGTTTTACAGTTAGCCTTGAAGGTAACCCGTAACACCTACAACCACTTAAGGCTATAGGCCACTCACTTAGGATTGTTGTAGAGAGAAAAAGAGAAGAGGAGATCTGTGTTCTCTGAGTCCGTTGGTTGTAGAGGGAAAAACCAAAGAGGACGAACTGAGGTCCTCTTGGCCAGCTCTTGGGCCTTTATATACTACTTATATGTTTGTACATGTTTGGTACTTAATATTACTATATAAGTCCTTGCCCTTAGCCCTAGAGATAAGGCTAAGTCAGGCAGAGTCTGTGTGAGTCAGAAAGAAGCAATGGGGATCAAGGATGCTGTACCACAGCCTTAAGAAGAGTGGAAGTGAAAGAGGCTGTGAGCAGTAATGAAAGATAAGAGAAATGAGGCACAGTAATTAAAAAGGTGAGGCCATCATGCGTCTAGCATGTGGTCTGGATGCTGTTACGATACGCTAAGGCCCCATATCTTTTTCTTCGATTCTCCGATGCTCTGAGACCTTCCTCGCCTTAGACACCTCGTCTACTGTCGCTCTCGCATCACAAGGACCACTGGTGAACGCCGGCACTCTCTCGGATCCTCAACAGATCATCCGCGATGTCCTCCCGGACACTCCCTTCGTATCCCTGGACCTTCTCCTCCACGGGATCCTCTGTGAACTGGCTTATCACCAGTCTTCGTCTTTCGCCTCTCCTCGATACCCTCTGCCCTAGACGCCCCGTTTCTTGGACAACTCTAGACCTATGACATGCAGTATTCATTTCCGCTTCTTCTCTGAACCTTGTAACACATTTCTTTGAACCTTGTAACACCTGACTTCGCTTCTTTGATCCCCGTGTATTCTTAGAACACTTCTTCGCCTCATGGCTCTCTTCTTCGATTCTCTAGAACCTTCTTCCGCCTCACGGCGTGTCTTCTTTGATTCCCTAGAACATTCTTCGTCTTTGTCATCGCTTTGTCATCGAACCTTTGGACGCTATTTAGGTGTTTCCTTCTTTGCCATTGTATCCTTAGCTTTGATCTACCTAGCCCCACTCTGCCATAACCTGGCTTCTCCCTGTACCTGCCTTCGGGCATCTCTTATACCATCATATCTTGTAACAACAACGCTACTTGATATCTTTCTCTCAAAGTCCTTGTCGCTGCGCGCATCCTCTTGGGAAGGCATCTCCCGTCGACTATTCGAACATTCTCCAAGTCCTTGCTCAAGTCGAGTTACGCAGGAAAGGCATTCCTCTCCCTGATAGACCTCT
>JBBPUN010000578.1:0-11352 GCA_038094715.1 Heimioporus punctisporus | reverse complement strand
CCAAACATGTACAAACAGATAGTAGTATATAAAGGCCCAAGAGCCGGCCAAGAGGACTTCAGTTCGTCCTCTTTGGTTTTCCCTCTACAACCAACGGACTCAGAGAACACTGATCTCGCTTTCTCTTTCCTTCTCTTTTACGACAATCCTCAGTGAGTGGCCTATAGCCTTAAGTGGTTGTAGGGTTGCTTCACTCAGCCTTGCTAGTGTGAAGCATTCCTGTTAGGTTTTACAGGTAGCCCTCAAGGTAACCCATAACAGAGAATGGAAAAGGTATGACGGAGATTACTTTCAGGTTCCC
Organism: Heimioporus punctisporus; assembly: GCA_038094715.1. Classification (NCBI taxonomy): domain Eukaryota; kingdom Fungi; phylum Basidiomycota; class Agaricomycetes; order Boletales; family Boletaceae; genus Heimioporus; species Heimioporus punctisporus. Next base: position 11,051 of record JBBPUN010000578.1, on the reverse strand, counting down.
AAGTGTTTTCTGATGCAGAGTAACCTTTCCATGCAGTCAGGTACTGATAACGGCCTGGAGAGCCCTTGTGGGCAAGGATACCATCAACTTCATACTCTTCTTCACCCTCTATGATATCAGGAGGTGGAGTGGGAAAGGAGGGGCCATGGGCTTCAGTGAGGCGGTGTGAGGATAAGAGAGTGGCGTAGAAGATGTCATGTATCTTCCAGGAAGGAGGGAGTTTAAGGTGGTATGTGAGTGGGGATAGTACCTGTGTAATTTCGAAAGGTCCCAGACGTTTGGGTGCAAGTTTCCTAGAGGGGAAGGGGATGCATAGGTTGGTCGCTTCTAGCCAGACCTTATCTCCAACTTTCCAGGGGGAGAACTTCTGAGTGGTGTGGTGCATCATAAGAAGTCTTGCGGAGTCGTGGGCTGTGAGGGCTTCCTTTCTAGACTCTTCTAGGTGGGATAGCTGGTCAGAAAGAGCAGGAAGGAATGTCTTTCCTAAAGAGGGGTAGGCACAAGGTTCATAGCTGAGCATAAGTGAGAAGGGGGAGGTTTTGGTAGATGAATGCAGGGAGGAGTTGTGGTGGAATTTGGTGGAGGAGATGAAGGAAGACCAGGTGTTAGGTTGGTTGCCACAGAAAATGCCAAGATATGTTTCAATCTCTTGGTTGACATGTTCAGTTTGACCATCAGTCTGGGGGTGATAAGCAGTGGAGAGGCGAATGTCATATTGGAGTAATTGTGTGAGTTCTAAGGCAAATGCAGATGCGAACTGTGGACCTCTGTCAGAAATGATGGAATCATGAAGTCCAAATTATTTAAAGACATGATTAAAAAAGAGGAGGGCTACCCCCGCTGCGTCGATGGTTTTGTTGCAAGGAATGAGAATTACCCCCTTTGTAAGGCCATGGTCAACCACGACCAGAAGAGAATTGAAGCCAGAGGAAGGAGGTAGGTCTGTGATGAGGTCCATAGAGAGTTGGCAAAAAGGAAGAGATGTAGAGGAAGGAATGGGGGTGAGGGGAGGCATGGTGGGGTGAGTGTTGATCTTAGATTGTTGGCAGAGAGCGCAGCCAGCAATGAAGTTTTTAATGAAAGTGCCAAGGCCAGGCCACCAGAAATCCCATTCAAGGAGTGCTTTGGTGCAGAAGAAGCCCTGTGACCTGTAGTGGGAGAGGAATGAAGGGCATGGAGGAGGGAGGAGCGGGAGGAGGGGGGGACAAACATGCGATTGCGAAAGAAAAGGTGACCATTGTCAAAAGACCAATCATTCAGAGAGGAGCGAGGGAAGAGGGGGGTGTCATTTTGAAGGGATTCGAGGGCACGGAGGACAAGGGGGTCAGAAGAGGATGAAGAATGGATTTGGTCAATGAGAGCAAGATCTAAGGCATTGATAATCTGAGGATCTGGGAGGATGGAGGAGGAGGAGTTGTCAAGGGAAGTGTCGACAGTGTCCTTGCAAGAGAGGGCATCTGCAGGGGCCATTTGGGTTCCAGGGGTGACCTGCCAAAGGAGATCAAAGTCCTGGAGGAAGAGGGCCCAGCGAGCCTGGCGACGAGAGAGTTTACGAGGGTCTTTGAGATAGGAGAGGTTTTTGTGATCTGTGATGATGGTGACAGGATGAGAGGTTCCTTGGAGATATTGACACTATTCCTGGAGGGTGAGGATGACTGCAAGGAGTTCCCTATCATAGATATCATAATTTCTTTTGGCTGGGCTGAAGGTCTTCAAAAAGTAGGCACAGGGATGGAGGTCTCCATTGGTGTCTGCTTGGAGGAGGATGGCGCCAGCAGCAAGAAGGGAAGTGTCTGTTATGATGGAAAAAGGGCGAGATATGTCTGGGAAGGAAAGGACTGGGGAGGAAGAGAAGCAGGCTTTCAGGGCATTGAAGGCATGGTCTTGGAGAGAGGTCCAGAGCCAAGGTTCATCTTTGCGAGTGAGAAGGGTGAGTGGTGCTACAAGGTTGGAGAAGTTAGGGATGAATTTCCGGTAGAAATTTGCAAAGCCTAAGAAGGATTGAACGCCTTTGATGGAGGTGGGGGGTTTCCAATTGTCAATGGCTTTGAGTTTCACTGGGTCCATTTGAATATGACCCTGTCTGATAATGAGGCTGAGGTATTCCATTTGAGGGGCATCAAAGGAGCATTTGGATATTTTGAACGAGAGACCTAGTTCGCGAGCTCAAAGAAGGACTCGTTTCATTCAGTTGTGATGCAATTCCAAGTCATTTTTGGTGTGTATGCCAATGTCATCCATGTAGATCTTTAGCCAGCGTTCTGCAATCATATCAGCGAAGGCATGGTTCATGAAAGTTTGGAAAGTGGGGGGGTGTTGTTAAAGCCAAAGAACATGACAGTTGGTTCAAAAAGTCCTAGAGGAGTGATGAAAGCTGCTTTCCACTGATCCTCTTCTCATAGTCTGATGTTGTTGTAGCCCCATCGAATGTCCAGTTTGGTAAAAAGGGTGGAGTCTTTCATATCGTCAATAAGTTCAGTGATAAGGGGGAGGGGGTATGCGTTTCTGATGGTATGGGAGTTGAGGTATCAATAATCTTGGCATGGATGGAGGGTACCATCTTTTTTTGGTACGAAGAAGAATGGAGAGGCTTGAGGTGATTTAGAAGGGACAACGCAACCTGTCTTGAGATTTTCTTCGATGAATAAACAGCAGGCTTCTTGTTCTGCCAGGTTGAGAGGGTAGACTTTGGCAATCTTTGGAATGAAGGAAGGTTTAAGGTCGATGGTATGATCAAAAGGGTGATGAGGAGGTAGGACATTGAACATCTGTTCAGAGAACACATCAGCAAATTCTTTACACCAGGGGAGAATGTCTTGTTCTGGGGGTTTCTCTTGTTGAGCTAGTTGGGTAGAGAGGGTGATTTTTCCAAGATGTTGTGGGTATGGATCAGCTTCTTCCTCTTTCCAGGGCGGACTCTCACAAAGAGGTACCACAGTGTCCTGGAGGGAGAGGGTGTTGGCTGTCCAATCAATACAAGGGTTTCGTTTCTTCAGCCAGGTCATGCCTAGGATGATGCGAGGGGATCCAAGGGAGGTTACAAAGAATGTTTCTTTGTTTGACGAATCAGGAAAGAGGACGTTGGCAGAGATAGTCCATTTGATGGTTCCTTTATGGTTTTGAGTCCCATCAACGTTATATGCAATAAGTGGTTGGGGGAGTTTGTGAATTTCAAGTCTGAGAGGTGGAACAAGAGAAGAATCAATGAAATTGTTGGTGGCTCTGCAATTGATCAAAGCGGTGGTGTCAACGCTTTGAGATCCTACTTGTAGTTGGACAGGAAGGTGCATGGTTTGTTCATTTGCTAGTCCTACAAGTATAGTAGTGATATCTAAGAAGAGGGAAGGAGACATTGATACTTCTTCCCTTACTGAAAACCCGAGGGAGGTTCTTCCTTTGGAGTATCCTCGAAACAGAGTTTGAGGGTTTGAAGGATTTCTCCTTCATCTTTTCCAGCAGTGCGAAGGTTGTTCACATAAGTGTCAAGGGCAGAGGTTGACTTGGCTGGGGGAGGGGGAGCGACAGAGGCGTTGGTTGATTGGATCTGTTGGGCATTTCTGAAGGGGTTGGTGGAGATGGTGGGTCAAGGGTTGGGAGCAGAGGATGTGAATGTATGGCATTATTGAGCATTGTATCCCTTTTTGCGGCACCTAAGGCAGAGGCCTTCTTTGAAGCATCTGGCCCATTCTGCAGGGGTGAGTTTGGAGAGACGAACTGCATCTACCTCCATAGTGTTGGGGTCTGGGGCTGAAGAGTGACTGGTGAAGGAGGAGGGGGTCCTATGTCCTTTGTGAAGGGCTGCGATGTGAGCTTTCTGAGCGTGGAATGTTTTAGCTTTGTCAATCCAGTCATTTATTGTGGTGGGGAGGGAGAACATGGAGAGAATCATGGTCATCAATTGTTGGTCCAACCCTAAAGAGAATTGATCGATGAGGGTGGTCTGGTCGGAGGTTTTGGAAGTCGGTGATGTACTTTTGGAAACCATCGTCATTTTCTCCATCTGGTCATTTGGTGGATTTCTGGGTGAGGCGAGTGAGTTCATGGCATGCTGTGGCTTCTGTGTTGAAGGGGTAGAAGGTGGATTCAAAGTTTGCAATGAATTTGTCGAAGGTTTTCTTAGAGTTAGCAACGTTTCCGTCATTAAGGCAGTCATACCACATCTCAGAGAAGGAGATACCACATCCTTTGCTCATTTTGTTCAGTGTGGTCATGATCTTAGTTTGATCACTGTTGTAAAGCGAAGCATTGATGGAGAAATAGGCCTTCATGGCCTTGATCCATCGAACAGCATCAGAGGGTTCTCCAGAGAAGTCTGTGGGGAGGGCAGCTTTGAGCTCTGTCATTTTGGCTGGGGGGGCGGTTACTGGGGTGGGGGGGATGGCTGGGACGATGGTTGCTGGGGTGAGGGTTGTTGGTGTTACGGTTTGACCAGATGTGGTCTAGCTGTAGACCTGACGGATGGCTTTAGCACTTGACGAGACAAAGGGTTTGTGACTCATCGTAGACCAGAGAGTGTCAGCTGCTTAAGACATATCGAAGGACCTTCTTCAAGGGCTAGACAAGGAGACGAAGAGGTTACATTGTGAGGGTGCAAGTAGAAGGTACAAGGGGTAGGTGTCAGGTGTCAGATACAAGGGGGGGGTGTCAGGTATGACTCTAGGTGAGGTATCTAAGTGCGAAAGTGAAGGTTTATATAGTGTACAGAGGAAGAGATGACTAAGCGATGACGAAGACGAAGGAATGTTCTGGAAGTACAAGGGCAAAAGGTTAAGCATAGGTCAAAGGGGACAATGAGTCAGAGAGGATGACGAAGGGAGAAATGTGTCCGATGGACAAGGGCGTTCAGTAATACAGATGACGAAGAGAAGACAAGAACGAGGCAAGAGAATGTTCTAGAGTTACACGGGGATCAAGAAGCAGGGAAACGAGGAGGAAACGAGGAGGTGACATCACCGTTCTAGACGTATGACATAGGCATAGAAGGTTCTAGGGCTGAGGGATAAACTGGGGATAATCCGGTAGGTCTATGGGTTGAGGGTTCATCTGTTGGAGACGAGGTCTTCAGGTAATGGAAGACAAGAGGAAGTTCCAAATTGAACTGGAGAGCCTTGGGGATATGAGGAGGTGTTCCAGGAGCACTAGAAGGGAGTTCTAAGGCGCATTGGGTCTCAAGGTATCAAGAGATGAAGAAAAAGATGGGCGCTAGAATAGGCCCTACAAGGAATCGTAACAGTTGGAGCGAGGGTTGCTGGGGCTGGGGTTGGTGCTGTGGGGTTGCTGTAGTACTGGGAGCTGAGGATTCTGCAGTGTCTGGGGGTTGGGGCTAGGAGGGGTTCTTGGGCTCGAGGGCTAGAGGGTGCTGTGGGTATTTCCTTGTCAGAGAACTCTGGGATGCGAAGGCGAGATATGTTGTCTGGGATGGGTCCTTCTCCTAGATAGGAGGGACGAAGGAGATTCTCGATCTTTTGTTATATGAAGTGTGCTCTTGGGGATCGACCGAAGACTAACCTACTGGCAGGACACTCACAAAGAGGTACGACTCAGCCAGAGGAAGATCTATACATTCAAAGAACAGTCAATGGGACTATACGCTTTTGGAAAAGCAGAGAGAAGACTCAGGGATACTCAGGTATGATGAGGACTCAAGAACAATGCTGTATTGCGCAGATCGAGAATGAGAAACTACAGTACAGGGCAGCAGGTATATAAGGGAAGTGACGCATAAGCGTGGAATCCTATGGAAGGGGATGGAATGGAAGTACTAAGTATAGATGACAGACTATGCTGCAGGGAAGGCTGTCCACGGAAGGTTCGAGAGAAACAGATGAAAGAGGAAGTTAAACAGCGATAATAGAGCTATGAGGAAAGCCTATGATGATGAGAAGATGAGAATAGTCATAGGCTGAAACATACATGCCAAAGATGCGATGATAAATGGGTTTCAAAGAGGAAATGACAAAGATAGTTGAGGAGAGAAAGAATATTGTAACACTCTTCTTAAGGCTGTGGTACAGCATTTTTGATCCCCATTGCTTCTCCCTGACTCAGCCTTATCTCTAGGGCTAAGGGCATGGACTTATATAGTAGTATTAAGTACCAAACATGTACAAATATAAAAGTAGTATATAAAGGCCCAAGAGCCAGCCAAGAGGACCTCAGTTCATCCTCTTTGGTTTTCCCTCTACAACCAATGGACTCAGCAGAACACCAATTTCTCTCTCTCTTCTCAACATCAATCCTAAGTGAGTGGCCTATAGCCTTAAGTGGTTGTAGGGTTGCTTCACACTCTGGTCCATGCTCTGGAACAGGACCCCTTGTACGAGGAGGATGAACTTTCCCAAGAACTTGTATGCTTATTTTTTAATGTATCTCGCATTCAAACCTATCACTTTCAATCTTCACCTTCAGATTTACCTGCAGAATTTGGTCTTCCTCTTCGCTTATTAATAAACTGTCTTCTGGAACGTATTCTTTCCCTTCTTCACATGCAGGGCTTTCACATATTTGTACAATGTCTTGAACCCACTCTCCTATACCCCATCTTTAGATGAATCTTTCTTTCTTTAACCACAGATGCTAGGGATCGTTATCTTTCCTCTTCCACTGCCATTCGCTCATCTCCTATTCCCCTACCTGTTCCCCCTTCAATGATTCCATCCCTTCTCTCTCATATCACATCTCCCCCCTCTGTACCATCACCTCCTGCTTTGCCAAACCCCCAGTGTGATGATTGTCGCCTAGACCTTGTCATCCTTGCATCCAACAGAGAGTTCATCCAAATCTTCCATCTCCTGAATGGTCAACAAGTCCTCTCAGCTGCTACCCAGACAGTTCACTCCCCCCTGGTATGCCACCCAGCCTCCTCATCCACACGCTGCTACCAGTGTAATCTTTTTGGTCATTATTGAGACGAATGTCCAGAATACAGGTGTCCTTCCTGCCATCTCCTCGCCCCTGGCCATCCCTCTCATTGCTGCTATACCACCAAATATGATCTTTGCCGAAGATGGGGACATGAAGCATGTTTTTGCCCAACCAGATGTTGTGGCCTCTGTGATGGACTTGGTCATATCCTCAATGACTGTCTATTTGAACATTTCACAGTGGAGCAAGCCTCTACCCTTCATACAGGAGCATCTCCAATGGAGTGAGGATTTCATGCTGTTTGAACCAGGGTCTCAAATGTATGAGGGGGGTAATGTTATGGTTTTCTTCCTTTCTTCAACTATATTCATCATCTCCTCTTTGAAACCCATTTACCATCATATCCTTGGCATGTACATTTCAGCCTATGACTATTCACATCTTCTCTTCATCATAGGCTTCCCTCACATAAGATCTGCCCAACCAAAAGAACCAACAACTTTTTCAGTACCGTCGCACTCTTGGACTCAGGAGCCAATTGTGTATTCATCAATCATGCCTTCGCAGAGAAAAAGGGTTTAACCCTCAGAAAATTGGAAAGATCAATAGAAGTCTTCAATGTTGACAGAACAGAAAACTCCACCGGACAAATCACTCACACCACAGACCTAATAATTGACTACAATGGACATTGAGAAACAGTCACAGCCGAAGTAACCGATTTAGGAAAGAATGAAATGATTCTTGGCTATATGTGGCTAAAGAAGCACAATCCAGATATAGACTGGGACACAGGAAAGATTACAATGAAAAGATGTCCACCCATGTGTCATCATTTATGCCCAAAAGGATCATGGCTACAAACTCTCGAGAAAGAAGAATTAGAAGCAGGACTTCATCAATACCAAATACGGATTGGACAGAAAGTGGACGAAGCACTTTCAAAGCTCATAAGCAACAAATGACAACCAGAGGAACTTGTTCCGAAGGAGTATCACGAATTTCTTTCTGTATTCTCCCAAAAGGAATCAGAATGGATGCCTGTACGAAAACCATGGGATCACACTATAGAACTCAAAGACACGTTCGAACCTAATAAGGGACATTTAATCCCCTTATCACCAAACAAGCAAAAGGAAGTCTCGGATTTCATTGATGACCAATTATGAAAGGGATACATACGACCTTCTAAATCCCCCCAAACTTCACCAGTCTTCTTTGTACCAAAGAAAGATGGACGAAAGCAAATGGTATAGGACTACCGATACCTAAACGAGCATACGATCAAAAACAATTACCTGCTTCCCCTCATCTCTCAACTTGTTGACAAGTTGAAAGGAGCTAAGATGTTCACAAAGATGGATTTACGATGGGGATACAACAACATACAAATCAAAGATGGAGATGAATGGAAAGCTGCATTTGTGTGTCACAGAGGATCCTTCAAACCACTAGTCATGTTCTTCGGACTCTGCAACTCACCAGCCACCTTCCAAATGATCATGAATGAAATATTTTCAGACATGGAAGATATAATGGTCATGTATATCAATGACCTTATGATCTTTACAAAAACAAACGACCCAAAGAAACACAAGAAAATAGTAAAAGAAGTCTTATGATGATTACAAGAAAATGATCTATTTGTCAAGCCAGAAAAATGCACATTCAGAGCAAAGGAAGTAGAATTCCTTGGAATGACCATGTTAGACCAAGGAATCAAAATGAATGATGATAAAGTAAAAGCAATTCTGGAATGGCCAGAACCAAAAACAGTAAAAGAAGTAAGAAGCTTCCTAGGACTCACCAACTTCTATTAAAGATTCATAAAAGGATACACCCAAGTGGCTAGACCACTCATAGACCTCACGAAGAAAGATGTTCCATTTCAATGGATGGATCAATGACAAGAAGTGTTTGACATGCTCAAACGATGCTTTACCTCAGCACCGATATTAGCATTCCCTGATAACGACAAAGAATTCCACTTAGAAACCGATGCATCAGATTACGCCACAGGAGCAGTGCTCTCAATACGAGATGACGACAAATGGCATCCAGTTGCCTATTCTAGTCACAGCATGTCACCAGAAGAATGAAATTACCCAATAGCAGACAAAGAAATGCTCAGCATCATTAGAGCATTAGAACAATGGAGACATTACCTTGAAGGTAGCAGATATGAATTCAAAATCTGAAATGATCACGCAAATCTCCAGTATTTCATGAAGCAACAAAACCTCAACAGATGACAAGCCCACTGGGCACAGTACCTCTCATGTTTCAATTTCAAATGGATCCATAAAGCAGGAACTTCAATGGGAAAAGCAGATGCTTTCTCTTGAAGAGAAGATCATTCACAAGGAACTAATGACGATAACAAAAATGTAACAGTCATACCCGAAGAAAGAATCAGAGCAACCAAGATAGTAGTACACGACGATGGAGATGAAATCACCACACTCATAAAGAACGCCACGTCGAAACTTAAAGAAGAATACATCCAAAATATCAGTCAGAAATACCAACTGGAAATAAAAAATGAATTCATTCAAACTGCAAAAGGACAGTTGTTTGTACCAGACAAAGAAGACTTGCGAAGAAAGATACTGACTAAACATCATGACATGCCAGTTGCAGGACATCCAGGAATAGACAAAACTATGGAAATACTTCAATAACACTACTTTTGGCCAGGAATGACCCAATACATAAAAGAATATGTCACTTGATGTGACAAATGCTAAAAGATGAAACCTATGAATTACACCATGCACGGAACTTTACAGCCACTTCCAATACCAAAAGAACCATGGAAAGAAGTCACAGCCGACTTCATTACCAATTTACTGACGTCAAATGGATACGACACTATCTTAGTGGTAGTGGATAGATTTTCAAAAGAAGCAGTCTTTATTCCCACTATGAAAAATGTAACTTCCCTTCAAATCGTGCAACTCTATTTAGAACAAGTATAGAAGCAACATGGTCTTCCTGATTCAATAGTTTCTGACAGAGGACCGCAATTCACATCACAGGTGATGAAAGAAGTTTGCAAATAATTACACATCATGCCAAAATTGTCAACCACATTCCATCCACAAACAGATGGACAATCAGAACAAGTAAACAGAGACCTACAACAATACTTACAACTATTCATCCACGAACACCCAGAGCAATGGTCAAAATGGTTACCAATCGCTCAGTTTTCCAATAATGCAAAAAGACATACCGCCACCTCACACTCCCCTTTCGAAGTCACGAGAACATACACTCCACGAATGGGCATAGAACTCTGAGATAATGGAAAAGCGCCAGCTGCTTTCCAATTTACAACAGAAATGAAAAACATGTTAGATTCTACACAAGACAATCTCAAACACACAAGACAATGGATGAAATCTCAGGCCGATAAGCATTGATCAGAAGCACTCAATTATGCCATCGAAGACCAAGTTTGGCTCTCCACGGAAAATCTTAAACTCCCATGGGCTTCAAAGAAGCTAATGGAAAGATGGCTTGGACCATATTCCATCACAAAACTGATTGGCACTAATGCAGTGCAATTACGCCTACCATGCTGAAGAATACTAGATGAGGCTGAGATGGTTAGTCCCTACCTCCCGTAGTGTAGTTGTGAAAAGGGGAATGTGATTTGTTCTCCCAAGGGACCCTGTAATGAGTAGACCTTTGTAGAGTCAAGAAAGGGACTGCACTTGACAGCTTTTAGTTCAATGAAGAGTAAAGGAGACGAAGGGACTAGTGGCCGAGGGCTGAGACTAGTCCAACCGAGGGAAGAGGACAGAAATGACAATGTGACAAGTTGCCGAAGGCCATGACTTGTCTGATGGACGATAAAGAAGGTAGATAATGATGAGGCGGGTTGCTGAAGGCCGTGACCTGCCAGATAGACGATGGGTAAGGTGTTACGATATTCTTTCTTTCTCCTACCATCTTCATCATTTCATCTTTGAAACCCATTTATCATCGTCTCTTTGGCATGTATATTTCAGCCTATGATTATTCTCATCTTCTCGTCGTCATAGGCTTTCCCCATATCTCTCTCATTGTCGTTTAACTTCCTCTTTTGTCCTTTCCTTTCAAACCTTCTATGGACAGCCTCCTCCGCAGCATAACTTGTCATTTATGCTTAGTATTCCCATTCCATCCCATTCCATAGGATT
>JBBPUN010000577.1:0-11370 GCA_038094715.1 Heimioporus punctisporus | reverse complement strand
GTACCTCATCAATGGTTACGACAAGCTCAACTTGAAGAGGCTCGACGTCTTGGACACCCTCGCCGAGATCAAGGTGGGGGTGAAGTGCACCGTCAATGACAAAGAGTTGTCGCGTTTCGCTGGTGCGCGTTGTTCTTCGTACAACTCTCTTTCTAACGCTCGGCAATAGCTGACCTGGAGCTGCTGTCATGGGCAGAAGTGGCGTACAAGACGCTCCCTGACTGGCAGACACCGATCACATCCGCAAAGAGCTGCGAGAAACTTTTAGATGCGTACGGGCAGTACGTGGCACTCATAGCCCTGTTCCTCGACAAGTTGGTGGAATGAGTCGTCATCGACTCACCCACCACCACAACTTCTCCCGAAACACACTTTACCCCGTCCCGTCCGCTCGCAAACGGGGCTACAGAAAAAACGAGACACCTCGCAAAGGCAGAAGTGCAGCAGAGAAAGTGCGAGCGTGACCGTCAATCGTAGCCATGTCATACGCCCAACCGCCAGAGCCTCCTCCCCTACAGCCCCAGCGCTAACATCCACCTCAGTCCTTTGCCGAGCTCACCTCCGAGGAGCTCGCACGCAAGGAGCGCATCTGGGCCGCTACATGCAAACGACAGCGGAAGCTCTGCACGCTCGTCAAACAACACTAGGTGACGGAGCTTGGCCTGGACATATCACACGACAGTGGTATGATGCCCGTCGACGAGTCTCGCATGAACGGGTAGGGCGAATACGCTGTCTTGCCCACGAAACTGGCTACCACCCACAGGATCTCGCGTTCCCGCCACCGCTTACAATGGTGAGCGGCCAGAGCTTTGCGTCAGTGCTGTTCAAGCCGTTCCCGTGTGCATAAAATTCCCGTGTTTGTCGTCCTTTACTTCCGTCACATCCGTCAAGAGTCATATCCGCGCCCTACATAATCCAACCGCGACGCGATCCGGGGTCTCTTGCCGTCAAAACGGCTTCGTTTACACCGCCATCGAGGTGCGCAACTAGGGGCTCACCGGCACCGTCCATCCAGACGATGTCTGGACCGTAACCATGGCCCACTTTAGTTTCCTCGTTAACGGAAATACCGAGGCACTCCGAAACGTGTTTCTCCTACGCGACAGCAAACGGGTCCGATGGACAGTGGACGCAGCGTCGATGGTGATCATGGACGAACAGATCTACGACACCTCCGTACGCGGATGGATTATGCCCGGCTTCACGACGACGACCACGGTAGACAAGATGACGTGTGCGGTGGTAACGACAGGCATGAAGGACTACTTTACGTTCAATTTCAACCATTTGATATGGACTACCCAAGGTAACGATCAGAGGGGGATACGATCCTCGAACGTCTCGAGCGTCTTAAGTCATATGGCATCCGGAATACCATCTCCTTCGACCCATCCAATATCAAGTTTTAGAAGATCGCACATCAGGAGGCGTTTTGCGTGTTCAACGAACGCGGTCAACGGCAAGGCGACGTTCTCAACCATCCGTCAGCACGAACCTAAGAAACTTACGCGGCGGCCTCAGTTCACGATAGTGTACACGATTCGGGAATGCGGTGACTATCAGGGTATTCCAAGTGGACATGTATGTCTGAACGTCTTGTTGGACGATAAAGGGGAGAGGTTGGAGACAATGTCTGTCGCCGGATCGGTGGGTGCGTAGATTCGTTCGGCAAGAAAAACCGAGTTGCTCCGGAACGGATTGAGGGATGGTCCGGCCAGTATTAGCGTGGTGGTATTTCGTCAAGCAAGAAACGCGAGAAGATGACGAGACGGACAGCGACGACAGCTCGATCCTTGGGTGCGCTTTATGTCGCGTTCTTCTTGTGTGCGGTGATATTCCTGGACGGTCGACGTACTTGTTGCTGGATAGTACTTGCGGTGCAATATAAAGGGACAAACGAGTCGCTATTAGTATATAGAGCAATTCGTGAACCGCGTCTTCAAGCGCGTTCAACTTCAATTGCGGAACCTATCGGAGAACATGATGCGTCAGCGGAAATATAGTATGAGTACAACATACGAGTGTATGAGGTGACAAGACCCTTCGATTGTCCGCAACGCCGTCCTACTGTGTCCAGCTGCATCCAAGATGTCTGTCGGCCTTTTTGGTTCTGCACACAAGGATGTCCGCTGTTCAAGAGAATTGCCAAAGAGGGGTGTGAACTAACATGAGTTCTTCATGTTCTCGTTTTCTCGCTTTGATTGAACATCTTGCACAAGCTAACGAGTTACGATGGCGATCGTATGCTCTAGGCATGTGCACAATGGTGCTTCCCCGTTTTTGCACCTCATTTCTCCGATGTGCTTTCTTCGAGTGTATCATTCCTACCAATCCATTTGTCGAGTCAAAAGAAGACACCTCTCCTCGTTCAGAGCACACACCACGAAGAGATACAACGCTCTCTGGTCCCACCTGGCCCAGATACCCTCGTTGCGTGAGCCATTGTCTGAGTTCTCCGTGATATCCAAATGTCACGTTTGTTATAAGTGGCCTGGGCGTTCGCGGCACCGTGGATCCGTTAGTGATGTATCAGAGCGTGTAGTACGGAGAGACGCATGCGTAAACTTGGACAGTGCATGTATCCTGCATCAGAGCCGCGCATACTACATACCAAACAGTGCAGCTCCCCGAATGTGCCATAGCGACAAAGCCATGTGACAACCCCAAGAACGCATCAGATGAGCGATCGTTTCAATTAGCGACGCAAGGGACTATCCTATCCACCTCTCCTCGTGCGCTGTTCGCCTTACGTTCGTCGAAAGTGATTCACGACCGGAGATACCGTGGGCGAATGACAGCGCAACGCAGAACACTTTAGCAAGGCATTGAGGCTCGCAACGGTGGCCGACAATGGAAATTCGTGGCGTTCGATTGGTAGAACCGATCTAGAGACGTCCAAGATGCCGCTCATCTGTGCGTGTGGTCCATTCAGCCCAGTGCACCAGTCTTTTTTTTTTTTCTCTTCTAGCGCTGGAGAAGTTGGAATAGGAATAAAAAAGGACAAACACTCGAAGCGCCGAATCACCGAGGTGTGTATAAACGTGTGAAGATTCAAGAAGCGCGCCAGCGGGCTTTGGCAACGGCCATGCACGAAAAAATCACGACGCACGACGATGACAAGGTAATTTACCAAGCCCCGTGGACGGCATTCGTGTGCGTTCTTCTTCGTGCTAAACCCGGTTTGGCCCAACTCATGGTAAAAAATTATGTGCGTATAAGAAACAACTCGAATCATGAATGTCAAGGCAAATGACATGGCTCTGACAATGGAAATACCTAGAGTAGCTTGAGATTATATGTGCTGGTTTGGTGAGTGTTTTATCTGCTCGGAACTGGAATGGAAGTCCCTGACCCTGCCTTTGTCAACGACCTCGCCATGCGCATACAGCCTTGCATGAGCCTGACTCCGTATCTTGTTTTGATGCCGCGCGTGGAACGCGTGTCGTCCGGTTTCAATCCTAGCCTATCATAACGTGCGTTCGGTCCCACTACCAGAACCAAACCGCCAATTATGAATACCAGGTGGATCAATCCCTAGTTCAAGTAGCAATCGTCATCGGAAGGTTCCGAAATCGCGTCCAAAACGCATGTTATCCTGCCAGGACTATAATTTTGGGCCCGTTCTCAATTATCAACACCTTTCTTTGCTTTACATTTCGCGGCAGCTTCAGAGTCGGACAACTGCGTCCAGAATCGTTTATCGATGTCTGACGCCATCCTTCAACTTCAGGACACTCAAACATTGGAATATGTTATCACGCATGTGTTTTGCCCTCTACGGCTTCCTACCGAGGATGACCACAGCATCCAAAAAGATCATTCTCTGGCTAGGTCAATTGCTAGCGCTGCGGAACTTTACCGTGAACACGTCACAGAAGCAAATCTATCGGAGTGGAATAGGATTTTTCTGTTCTTGACGAATCTATCCACAGTCACAAAGTCCAAAGATTTGGACAAGTCCCAAGTTGTTTCCCAAATCAGTGGGATGAATGTCGGAGGTAAGCATTCAATGTCAACAACTCTTACTATCTCAGTAACACTCATAACGTATAGACGTCATCGCGTTGCCAATCCGAGCTCAAAACGCCGGGGTCATCTTCGTAAAGCAGAAGGATACCACTATTTATGAGTCATTCGAGTTGTCTCCAAAGGCAGAGGATGTTATGGCCACAAAAGGAAAGCTCGTTTGCTCATACCCAGGGCCAGCCATCGAAGTCCCGAATTCTGTCTTTGATGACGAAGATTTCCGCTCTGAGCTCGTCAACTTCCTCGCTCATATGAACAATGATGACCTGGTTTCTCCCCTCTTGTACCCCCAAATGAAGGAGACACCCGACCTTACTTTCAAAGTTTCTGTCCATCCGCACTTCATAACCGCGTTGCTTACTGGGATCTTGCGGGGTGTTGGGTTTCCTGCAAATATTACTCGTATCACCAAGCGAATTGGCGATGACGTCGTGTGTAGGGAGGATATGACAACATTCTCATGGCGGCGTTCGGCCCTTTGGTTACTCATTCGGGTTACCCTTCAAACGACGCTCAATTCTTCTCTTGGGAACCATACATACAAGGAATTCATACTGTTCTTTATGTGTAATGTTGCCGAGGAAAAGGCCTGTGGCGAGCTACCCAGCGACTTCTTGCAGTTTATGTCAACCAAAATTAGCCGACGCCTGCGAAAGCTCAGTTCCGCTGCTCCAGCCTGGCTCACCCAGACTGCGTTACGTGTGTGTACTTCCCTCCGAGATATAATCGAAAACAGGTGGAGACAGGTGCAGGCTGGCCAGCGTCTCTCCCCGTGCTGGAATCCCTCGCAGCTCAACCTTTCTCAGGATGTTAATCTGTCATTTCCAAATGTCACACACTACCTCTACTCTTCTCGAATGAATTCTCATTTTCCTGCTCCCCGTGCTCCTTTCAACCCCATACACCACCATCGAGGTATCCTTGAAGACTTTCTTTCACTTGACGGGGAGTTTTTTGAAACAGCATATCGTATTGAACCTTTCGTGACTCTCTTCGACGTTGAGTATGCGGTTGAGCAGGGCATTGATGCATGGGTTGACTGTGTCACAGACAGTGACAAGGCTTGTGAGAAGCTGGAGCTCTTGGCGAACATATATTCTTCGAAGGCGCTGGAAATGTACGCGAACAATCCGGAATTGTGGTCAGTAATGCTGTTAACCGTGGTTGAACTCTGGATAGCTCTCGACAAAATAGTGGCGAGAAAAATCCCTCTACTGGTAGACTATTCTCCAGAGGTTCCTACGAGTATGTTAGAGCGCCTTCTACTTTGCAAAAGTGCAAGTCTTAAACGTCTTTGTCGCGCACATGAATATCTCTCTCGTCGCCACTCTCGTTCGACTCGAGGATCTGTGTTTTCTTTGGAAATCACAGAGATGAGTTTTTCAGTCCGTTTCTATAAAAGGGCTTTGCATCTCCAGCGTCTCAAAGTTCGAATCGAGGAGGAAGCAATGCGTGGAGTTCGCGAAAAACTCGCCGAACTGCGAAGAAAGAATTTTAATTATCTCAAGAAGTTTTTCACTGGCTGCAGTACTAGCGAAATGCGGATACGTTCTTACTTGTGGCCTTTACCAGCCAATCAGCTCGATGCCGAGGCTCTCGTTTTTGAATTAGGCTGTCCGGTCGCATTCGAAATGTGGCGTACAGCCACGCTGTACCTCTTAGCCAACCTCCATACCCCTTATATCAAGCCAAACATCCCAGGGCATGTGGATTATTTTGGGTCTGAACTGTATGTCCACAGGCATCCGAGATCGCGAATTAGATTCAGAAACAATCTTCGCCCCAAAACGTCCGAGAATGTGCACATACCTGCTAGACCTGGACGGGTGTGCGTCAAACCTGCTCCGAAACTGTTATTTTTCGACACACAAATTGGAGTTCTTGTTTCAGATTTACTTGGTTGCAGTGATTTTAAAGAACGTTGCAGGTACAAGCTTCTTGAAAGTAGCCCCTACCATACTTTACAGAAATACGTCAATTCCACTTCCCATACGTCAAATGAAGTCATCGCAAATCAAACTGACTCCCACGAAAACATTTCCATCCATGAATATATAGCATTTGGACATTTACGCAGCGGTGGCTCACTCCAATGGCTGAATATTTTGCGAGAAATTTGGTCTCGAAATCTCAATTTCTCTCGTCCGGAGGTCTATTTACTACTTGCTCAGGCAGTCTCCCAGGTCGGACCTTTTGAAAATTCAGAGTTGATGTGGCATCAAGAAATTAGAGAGCCTACGTTCTGCTACGCACTTCTAAGCGAGCTAAAGAGTCTCCTTCGAGATATTGAATCCAACTGGATGCAGGGGGTGGCAATGGATACAATATCCTTTTTAGTCCGTCGGGTATTGGCATCCAACCCTGATTCGGCTGTGTCACAGGAAGCGCTTGGTCTGCTCTGCACCATTCGTGGCACAACGTTTCGCTGGGTACGGGAGTTATTTGCAAGGATCTCGAAAAACCCAGATGACAGAGAATGTCGTGAAATTTTATGGAACACTGCGGCAATTTGTCGAGGCACATTTGATGTGGATCCTATCCTGATAACAGATCTCCTTTCCTCAGTCGAGAATGTGGAAACTCTATTTTCTTCTGCCTTCATGATCCGCACCAATATGCCTACCAATATTGTACTGCTGTCCACACATTCGCAGTTGCTCCTTAACCGGGATCGCCGACTTTCGCTAACTCTGGAACACATTGTGAACAGCAAGATCGGAGATGACTCCGTGAACGATGGTATCAATCGTGCTGTGACGTGGATTTGGCCTGAATTTCGACCAAACTCGAGGTGGATTCCCATGTCAGGAGGTCCCAACTCACGCTGGCTTGGCAGCACGACCACAGGAACGGATGATCTGTCTTCACCGGAGGTACACATCAATTTCCTTGATGGGTCTCTTTTCGTCAATGGGAAGCCGTTTCGACCTTCGTTACCGGTTGAAGTTATGCAACACTCGCTATACAAACTAATATTTGGCGAGGTAGGATTCATTTTTCCTATAATATACATGATTACTCATTATATATATTAGCGAAAGTTGGAGGTCACGCCGAGCTATCTTCCAGGTCTGGATTTTTCGACGAAGGACTTGGTATGTGGTCATCGGGTTGGTATATCTTTGAGGTGTCGTGTAGAACGTGAATACTAAGTTATCATATTCAGGTATATTTCTCCTCCAGGAATCAGGGCTTGAATCTCATCATTCGAGCTGAGCGAACACAAACAGACAGGGTAGGTGATCCGGATGTCATCGAACTCATCCCCCATGAAATACTTGAGGGGGATTTGCCATCAGTATTGATTGACGGACATGCACACTGGTTAAATCTTTCTACGTTGATCATAGAGATTCGTCCTCTCGATAAGCTTTGGGAGACTTCATTGGATAACTGGAAGATTGACTGCGCCTCTCGTGACCACTATTCTGCACGAAGATACAACGAGTTCCTTGTAGACATCCGAAGCTCTTCATGGGAAATAGTTTCGGGCCTCTTCCGATCCCTCTGTCCCCCGCAGGATCTCATAATTAGCGTCATATCCCCGAATAGCCACCAGCCAACATCGCTGCAATTATCCATTCTCTTGCCACGCCATGACCTCGCTTTTTACGCTGATGAGGATGGGGATCTCCGATCGCGTAGTATCATGGACATGGTTTATGACAAGGACCAATCGATCGGCACTCTTTTTGGGTTGGTCAATCAACTTGTGCTTCGTCCAAAGAACAAGCCAAAAAGTGTCAATCTCCCCGAAGTCACTCCCAGATGCGTTCTCATCTTGGATGGTGATGCATCATTTCGTATGGACAGCCGCCATGTCCGTGTGGAAATTACTCCTCGTTCTCACCTCAAGCGGGTCACGTATCAAACCTACAAAGTCGATACTGAGCTGGGTTGCTTGGTGGGAAATGGCAGTTTAACGAGCAAACTTTATTGTGCATATCTGCATGCTCTTACTAGCGGGTCCACTACCGATCCACTGACTGGGAGATCCGGTATAGAGGAAGCACTGTCCATACTGCGGTCAGCTGATTGTTGGTCAAGCGTAACATTGGTTCATCGTGACATGGAAATTCTGTCTCTGATCGCTTCGCTGAGTCCTATGCGAACCTTGTATCCTGACTATCATGCACATAAAGTGGATTGGCCGGACTTGCCAGCAAATTCACAGATGTTTGTGCTTCACCTTGTTTCCAAAGCGATCAAGGACCACCATAACAAAATGCAACCATTTGGTGGTAATAAACTAGATATTGTGTCCCAAAAATTTCCAGGGTACGATGGCCATCTCAAGCGTAGCACTAAACGAGTCAATCACCCTCTTCCACGCGAATTTGCGCGCCCATCTGGAGCAGAATTTGATACCATCTACTATCCGAGATACGCACTTACAAAGGGTGATTTAGGAGAGCTTCACGCTTGTATTGCGGCGACTCACGTCTACAATCGGACTGCCACACTTTCAAGAGATATAATGGAAAAAATAAAGTTTCCGGCTTCGAAGACCCCCGTGGTTTCTTCAGTCCCGTTGTCTCTCCAATATAATAGATCGTGGTTAACCTCGGATTTGCTATCAATATGGCTGAATACTTACAACCTCCTACGACTGAGTGATCAAAATAAATGGTCTCAGATGCTCTTTTCCTTGCCTTCTATGGTATACGGGCTCGATGAACGATCTGAAGACCTTCATAGATTGGTTCCTGTGTTTGTGGCACTTGCACTGCATTCACAACTTTTTCGTTCCGAGGGTCCGCCCACCTACGATTCCTATCCTGGAAA
Organism: Heimioporus punctisporus; assembly: GCA_038094715.1. Taxonomy (NCBI): domain Eukaryota; kingdom Fungi; phylum Basidiomycota; class Agaricomycetes; order Boletales; family Boletaceae; genus Heimioporus; species Heimioporus punctisporus. Next base: position 2,556 of record JBBPUN010000577.1, on the reverse strand, counting down.
AGAATCTTGTCCTTCCCTTGATATCTTGCGCGAACGTGTCATTCGTTCAAGGAGACACCGGCGCATGATCCGTAACATCACACAGCATTCGGCTGCAGTCGCAACTGCTCAAAGGTTGAAGGATGCTTGGCCCTGTGAGACTCCTCCACCGAGTTTGCTCGACCCCGTCATCTATGATGTGATTGACTTTGAGTGTTGGGTTCAGCGGTACTTCTCAGAGTGCTATCGCAACCTCAAGCTTGAAGAGCATTTGACTCGTGTTTTCAACATCTTAGAAAATGGTCTCCACTCCCAGACTTCCCCCATTACCCACAATGTCACTCCATATTCCTTCGAATCCTTCCAACCTTTGCAACTTCATAATCGTCCCCCTGTCCAGTGGCGGATCACAGCAGACCAACTATTCATCCGACCAGCTCCACTATTATACGTGGAAAAAATACCAGGATTAGGTCGAGAAGTTGCGACCCCTTTAAGACGTCCGGACTCGGCCAGTAACTCGCACGCAAACGATTCTACGCCACTTCTACGATTGATCGCTACCATTAGACCAAGTACGGTAAGACCGGTTCAACATCAGTATGTTTCGGCCCTACGTTCCAGTGCCAAATCGTATGAGTCTAACATGGCATGCCGAGATCACGCCGGTGCGAAATTTCTTCCCGTCGTGGAGACAGTGGTAGAATATTACACGAAGAGGAAAGACAACTACACGAACGCCCTCTACCAGGTGCAGCAGCACTTGTGTCCACAGAACTCTAGCGAACGTATAATCGAGCGGTCGGGTCAATGGCCCTCTATCACCCCATACGCACTTTTCCAATGTGTTGCATCAAACTCTCCGGTCAAAATCTCCGACGGTTGGAAAAAGGCTTTGAGAACTTTGGTTTTACTCGCCCTCGAATTGCAGCGCGCACGAAGATTGCTTTCGTTATATCTTTGGAATCGCCCCGAGGATTTCTGGGAAGAAGTAAAGAACGAGGGTTGTGATGGTTGGGACTCGGAAGCGCGTCCAGACTGGCTCCTAATTCAGGTGGGTTTTTCTTGTCGCTCGTGTAATAGCTGTTGAGAGTGTCCGATGATAGCTTCAGGGAAACTTTTTGATCCGTCGTGCTCAAGCAGAAGTTGCTGACGAGATGATATCACCTCGCTCGGGTGACAATACGATCTTGCAAATTAACATGGGCGAGGGGAAGTCATCGGTGATCGTCCCCATCATCGCTACTGTTCTTGCGAATGGCAATCAGGTTGTTCGCGTCGTCGTTCCGAAATCATTGATAGCGCAAACCCGACACCTTCTCGTGGATCGGCTTGGTGGACTAACTAACAGACGGGTATATTACCTTCCATTTTCCCGCTCCTCTAAAGTCGATGAGGAGACGATTGGAACATTGCATCGAATCATGTTGGAATGCATGCAGGAACGTGGGATTTTGGTTGTCCAGCCAGAACATATCTGGGCCCTGAGGCTCGTAACCGTGGAGAGCCAGCTGTATCAAAAAAAGGGCGATCCTGCATCGTGCAAGCTTCTAGATCTCCAGAGATGGCTCGACTCATCCTCGCGAGATATCCTCGACGAAAGTGACGAAATTTTGGACGTTCGTTGTCAGTTGGTGTTTACTATCGGTCAAGAGAAGCATGTCGATTTTTCCCCTGAGCGATGGACGACAATAAGACAAGTCCTTGAGCTCGTGAACAAGCACGCACTTTCCCTACACGAGCTATTTCCTCTTGGAGTGGAGTATAAACCTGGACCATCTGGATCGTTTCCGTACATTCGTATTCTGGAAAGAGAGGCAGGAGAACAGTTGATCTCATGGATAGTCCAAGACATTCTTCAAGGCCACCTTCCGAATGTCAGCTTTGCACACCTGCACTCGATCTCTTTCGAAGGTGCAATTCAAAGCTTTATATCATGCGAAAGTGTACCTCCCGAAAAAGCGCAATTTTTGAGGAAACACCTCGAAAAAACGTCAGTGTGGAGTAACCTACTGTTATTGCGTGGCCTGTTGGCCACTGGTATCCTTCTGTTCTCTTTAAGGGAAAGCCGTTGGCGAGTAAACTATGGTCTTGCCCCCACACGTACCATGCTCGCAGTCCCGTACAGGGCAAAGGACGTCCCGGCGCAAAATGCTGAATTTGGCCATCCCGACATCACTATCCTCTTCACTTGTCTGTCGTATTATTACGCAGGCCTCGATCAGGGACAGCTGAAGAACTCTTTTATGATTTTACTTGACCAGTATAATCCATCTTTGGATTACAATACCTGGGTTCATGCGTGTTCCGACGTCCCCGAATTCTTACAGACCACAAGCAGCATCAATCTCGAGTCGGAAGAGCAATGGAACATTTTATACCCACTCTTTTCACGTAATCGGGAAACAATCAATTTCTACCTATCTCGAGTCGTCTTCCCGAAAGAAATCAAAGATTTCCCTTGGAAGCTGTCTGTTTCTGGTTGGAATTTGGCAGAGAAGAAAAAACTTCCTATGACCGGTAGGTTCAAACGTCTGTCGCTGGGTCCACTGATTGATCGTGATTTTAGGGTTTTCT
>JBBPUN010000576.1:0-11385 GCA_038094715.1 Heimioporus punctisporus | reverse complement strand
GAGGCGTCTAGGGCGAAGGGTATCGGGGAGAGGTGAGAGACGAAGACGGGTGATAAGCCCGTTCACAGAGGGTCCCGTGGAGGAGTAGGTCCAGGGATACAAAGGGAGTGTCCGGGAGGACATCGCGGGTGATCCGTTGAGGATTCGAGAGAGTGCCGGCGTTCACCAGCGGTCCTTGTGATGTAAGAGCGATGGTAGACGAGGTGTCTAAGGCGAGGGGGTTCTCAGAGCATCGGAGAATCGAAGAAAAAGATATGGGGCCTTAGCGTATCGTAACAGACAGGAGTGCATTGATGAAATCACTGGGATGCATGATATGAGGCTTTACAGGAAGGGGTTCTTAGATGCAAGGGATACAAGGGGGTGCTAGGTAGATCAAAGCCAAGGAATACATCAGCAGAAAGGAAACACCTAAATAGTGTCCAGGTGTTTGATGACAAAGTGATGACAAAGCAGAGGAATATTCTAGGGAATCAAAGAAGAAGTGCCATAAGGCAGAAGAAGGTTCTAAAGGTACACAGGGATCAAAAGGAAGCAAGATCAGATGTTACAAGATTTGAGGAACATGTTACAAAGTTCAGAGAATCAAAGAGAAGAAATGGAAATGAATACCACGAGGTATAGATCTAGAGTGGTCAAGAAAACGAGGCATCTAGGGCAGAGGGTATCGGGGTTTCGGTGAGGCAAAGACTGGGGATAAGCCAGTTCAAGGATTTCCATGGAGGAGCATATTCAGGGTGTTATGATTCCTTGTGGCGCCTATTCTAGCGCCCATCTTTTTCTTCTTTCCTTGATACCTTGAGACCCAACATGCCTTAGAACTCCCCTTCTAGTGCTCCTGGAACACCTCCTCATATCCCCAAGGCTCTCCAGTTCACCCTGGAACTTCTTCTTGTCTCTTGTTACTCGAAAACCTCATCTCCAACAGATGAACCTTTGACCCATAGACCTACCGGATTATCCCCAGATTATCCCTTTGCCCTGGAACCTTCTACGCCTACGTCATACATCTAGAATGGTGACATCACTTCCTTGTTTCCTCCTTGTTTCCTTGCTTCTTGATCCCCGTGTAACTCTAGAACATTCTCTTGCCTTGTTCTCGTCTTCTCTTCATCATCTGTATTACCGAACGCCCTTGTCTATCGGACACATTTCTCCTTTCATCATCCTCTTTGACTCATTTCCCCTTGCCCTATGCTTAACCCTTTGCCCTTGTATTTCCAGAACATTCTTTCGTCTTTGTCACCACTTAGTCATCTCTTTCTCTGTACACTATATAGACCTTTGTTTCCGTACTTAGATTCCTCACCTAGAGTCATACCCGACACCCGACCACCTGACACACCTGACCCCCCTTGTACCTTCCACTTGCACCCTCGCAATGTAACCTCTCCATCTTCTTGTCCTGCCCTTGAAGAAGGTCACTCGATATGTCTTAAGCAGCTGACACTCTTTGGTCAACGATGAGTCACAGTCACTTTGTCTTGTCAATGCTAAAGCCATCCATCAGGTCTATGGTCAGACCACACCAGGTCAAACCATAACACAGGGATACAAAGGGAGTGTCTGGGAGGACATTGTGAATGATCCATTGAGGATTTGAGAGAGTGCTGGTGTTCACCAGCATTCCTTGTGATGTGAGAGTGATGGTAGATGAGGTGTCTAAAGCAAGGAAGGTCTCAGAGCATCAGGTGTGATGAAGAAAAAGATGTGAGGCCTTAGTATATTGTAATAGCACCAGCAAAGGGTATTTAGGAGCTTTGGGAGGGAATTAAAGTGGAATGAAACAAGATGGAGGCTGAGGAGTAACAAAGATTGATAGAAAGCATGCCTAGAAGATTGAAGACAGTGATAAAGGCAAAGGAAGGGCATACCAAATACTAAAAATATAGGATATTAATATTGTTCAAAAAAGTATCCCAATGACATACAGCTTTAAAATGGCTATATCTTAGTGCCATGGAAACCAGGTCACATGACCAAAGATGCATTAGAAAGCTAAGAATAGATACTATAATTTATCTAGCAAATGTATTATCTAATTGTTTGTCAGTGCTTTACAAATAAGCAATCTTTACAAAATGACCTAATATTGGGACACTTTTTTGAGCCACTGTATGTATATATTGTACTACATTTTCAGAAAAAGTATTTTACTTTGTAAGATAAACATAGGTTTCCAAAAGGGAAAAAATAACTTAGCTAAATATATTTAAAATAATAAAAAAGGATTTGTTTTGATTACATATTCTATTTATGACTATGTATTAACTATATTAATTATTTTTATCAGGTTGTGTCTCAGGTATCACCCTCATAGATGCCATGGAAACTAACTCACTACTGAAAAACCTTCTTCAACTATGTATAGCTGAGAATCATATTGTTCTTTTCTAAATTGGTTACTTCTGCTGTGACTACCTTGTGGTGTCTGTTGTAATCAAGAATAATATCCACTGTGTGGGTTATCTGTCCTGCAGAGTTTTCTGTTCTGTCAATACTGTTATATTCTTAAGTTGAACATAAAACTCAATAAAGTCTAGTATGAAGGGTCAAAGGTTCTGGGTAAGAATCATACCCGTAGTATCCTGGTAGAGTTCTGAGTGAGACTTATGATGCAACAGGATGGTTGCTGGCAAAGTCAAGAGACGTTTCAAGGCAATGCTTTAAGGCTTTATCCAAGATGAGGACCTTTATTCAAGGTAGAAGAGTACAAAGTTACTAGAGCTAGGCTTGAGTAGATCAAGGTTAGGAAGAAAAGGGGAATGCGCTAGGAAAGGGTATTTATATCCGAAAGGACAAATGCGCACAAATACATGAAGTAAGGAAATAGAACTCGATGGAATGTAATGGAATCGATGACATAAGCAAGTGGAGGAATATTACAGAACATGATGGAATGAATTAGTCATTGAAAGAAAAAGAAAATAACGAGTCCAGGGAATCGTAACAATACCCCCCAACTATGGGTGAAGTACCACTGAACCTGATTTTCTATAGATCAAGATACCCTCCAGAGGGTGAGCTGGTTATGTTTGCCCAGGCAGTTTCATTCCACACATCATCAGGAGGGGAAGGTGAACGTCGTTGGGGAGAAGGATAGTGTTGTCGAGTCGGTGGGTAGGAGGGTCTCATGTGGGCAGTAAGAGGTCTGGGATGGGTGCGAGTGGAGGGATCGGGAACTCATCACGGTTGTGAGGAGGAGGCTGAGGAACAAGAGGCAGCAGATGTGGATGATGATGAGGATGAGGTAGGAGGAGAATGAAGGATTCAATGGGCCAGGCAGAATTGTTGAATGTGGCCAGGGGCCCAATGAAGGCAGAGAGGGCATTGGTATACCCTACAATGGATGTGTGTATGTCCGAGACAGCGGCATTGAAAGCACGCTTCATTGTACCTAGGGTGAGAGGAATCTAGTCATCTATTTCCTAGGAAAGCGGACCACCAGGCATCTACTCTTGCTAACATTCGCTCCTCATCAGTATGAATGGGGGACGAGGAGGTGGATGGGGTGGAAGGGATAGACATAGCATTGGGTCCTGTCTGGTGCATCATGTCATTTAAGTCGGCGACATACCGATCCAGTTCATTGAAGAATTCTCCCATTTCCAGTTGGTAAATGAGGATATTGAGCTCCCCTTGAATCTGAGCTTGTACGTTGGCCACAAGTTCACCTAAAAAGGCAGAGTCTGCATTGTTTGAAAGGGTGAGAGTGTTTGCCACAATGGTGAGCCTTTCATTTTGGAGGAAGGTGTTGTATACAGTGAGGATGGGTGATCCCATGTTGACATGGGCAGAGAAGGGGCATGAGAGGTGGGAGTCGGTGAGGTGGCTGTATGCTCAGGAGAGATATGTGGTGTCGGGGAAGTCATCCCTAAGTCGGTGGGTTTAAAGGAGTTCATCAACAGCAGTGATGGCAGGGGAGGAGGGGGTGTTGGCGACGGAGGTAGGAGGTAGGTACTCAGCAATGGGAAGTAGGTTGTCAGGGTTTGGTACCAGGTCATTGTTGGGGGTAGAGGCACGAAGATGATAGGTAAGGGCCATTGGTAAATAGAGAGGAAGGATAAAGAAGCTAAGTATAAAGAGAGAGGAGTGAAGATGGGAGTAAAGGTTAAAGAGGGAAAATTTTCAGATGGAGTCTTTTATAGCCAGAGAGTATGTCAGTGGCATGGGAGAATTCCTTTTCAGGAAGCCATGAGTCTTCTTTGGCAGAGTATCCTTTCCATCTGACTAAGAAGGAATGTTTTGATGGCGTACCTCGGTGGCATAAGATCTTTTCTATTTCATATTCTTCTTCTCCTTCTATTAGGTCAGGAGGTGGAGCAGGGAAGTTTGGTCCATGTGTGGCGTTTTCCTGATAATGAGAGAGAAGGGAGGCATGGAAGATGGGATGAATTTTTCATGTTTTGGGGAGGCGAAGTCGGTAGGTGATCGGTGATAGGACTTCGGTGATTATGAAGGGTCCTTCCCTTTTTGGGGCAAATTTCGGGGAGGTGAGAATGCATTTCAGATTTCGTGCTTCTAACCACACTTTATCTCCTTTGGTAAATGGGGTGAAGGATTTAAGGTTTCGGGCTTTCATGGTTTGTCTGGCAAGTTCATATGCAGTGAGGGCTTCATCTCTGGCTACGGTAAGGGAGGAGAGTCTAGATTGTATTGTGGGAATGTTGGTTTCGGCTATGATGGTAGGGAAGGAATGTGGTTCATATCTAAGCATTAGGAAGAATGGAGATTTTCCGGTGACGGAATGAGGGCGGTGGTTATGTGCAAATTCGGCATGGGAGATAAACTCAGTCTATGTGGTAGGGTTGTCATGGCAGTAGATTTGAAGATAGGTTTCAATCTCTTGGTTTACTCTTTCAGTTTCGCTGTCAGATTGGGGATGATAGACAGTAGAGAGGTTGAGGGAGTACCCGAGAAGTGAAGCCAGTTCTTTGGCAAAGGCTGAGGCGAATTGTGGGCCTCTGTCAGAGATGATTTTGTCATAGAGTCCAAAGCGAAGGTAAACTTTGTGGAAGAAAAGATTGGCTATTCCTTCAGCAGACACAGTTTTTGTGGTAGGGCAAAGAATGACCCCCTTAGTAAGACCATGGTCAACCATGACCAATAAGGAATCAAAGCCAGAGGAGGGAGGGAGGTCAGTGATGAGATCACAGGAGATTTGCTGGAAGAGGTGGGTGCAGGAGAAGGGAATGGAGGTGAGTGGGGGGGTGGTGGGGTGGGTATTGGGTTTGGATTGTTGGCAAAGGGAGCAGCTGGCGATGTAGTTGCAGACAAAGGAAGGGAGACCAGGCCACCAGAAGTCGGCAGAGATGAGTTGTCTGGTTTTCAGAAAGCCAGGGTGGCTGATGGAGGGGTGATCGTGGTATTAGGTGAGGATGGAACGGTGGAGAGAGAGATTGTTGGAAACATAGACACGGCCTTTAAAGGAGAGGACGCCAGCGTCGAAGGACCAGTCAGAGAGGTGGGAACGAAATTGAGGTGGGGTTTCACCTTCCAAGGTCCGAAGGGTGTCGAGGACAACCAGGTCAGAGACTGAGGAAGAAGCGAGTTTGGTGGCTAGGGTGGAGTCAATGAGGTTGACGAAGAGTGAGGGAGGGAGAAGTGTAGTGCCAGAATTATTGATGTTGGTAATGGGGAGAAGATCGGGGCGATGGGAGAGGGCATCGGGGGCAGAGAGAAGTTTTCCAGGGACATGGATTATTTTGAGATTGAAGTCCGCTAAGTCAAGGAGCCAACGAGCCTGTTGTCAGTTGAGATTTTGAGGTTGGCAAAAGAATGTGAGGTTTTTATGGTCGGTGAAAACTTGGATGGGGAATGGGGAGCTGTGGAGGTAGTGCTGCCATTGTTTGAGAGCACAAATGACAGCGAGGAGTTCTCGATCATAAATATCATAGTTTTGTTCGGCGTCACCAAAGGATTGGGAGAGGTAAGAACAGGGGTGCCAGTCTCCATTGGAGTCGGTTTGAATAAGTACCCCACCAGAGGCAAACTTGGAGGCATCAGTGGTGATGGTGAAGGGTTGGGCAGGATCAGGAAGGGAGAGGACAGGTTGGGAGAGGAATGCCATCTTTAGTGAATTAAAAGATTGTTGTTGGGATGAAGTCCAGTTCTAGGGCAAGGTCTTCTTTGTGAGGTCGAGGAGGGGTTGTGCGATGTTGGTGAAGTTGGGGATGAACCATCTGTAAAAATTGGCAAATCCCAGGAAGGAGCAGACATCCTTGAGTTTTGTAGGGGTGGGCCAGTTGGCAATGCCAGCCAATTTTACTGGGTCCATGGTGAGTTCCCCAGGTTTGACGATCATTCCAAGGTAGTCTACTTCGGAAGCAGCAAAGGCGCATTTTTCTAATTTGAGATGGAGGTCCAATTTGGTCATTCGTTGGAGGACTTGTTTAGTGTGGTCATCATGGGTGGACTTGTCGGGGGAGAAGATGAGGAGGTCGTCCATGTAAATAACAAGCCATCCTTCAGAGATCATGTCACAGAAGGAGTCATTTATGAATTGTTGAAAAATGGCAGAGGAATTGGTGAGGCTGAAGAACATTACCGTTGGTTCGAAGATGCCTTTGTGGGTAATGAAGGCGGCTTTCCATTGATCTCCATCTTTGATCTGAACGTTGTTGTAACCCCATCGTATGTCGAACTTGGTGAAGAGTTTGGCATCCTTCAGTTGATCAATGAGGTCGGAGATCAATGGGAGGGGGTAGGCATCGCAGGTGGTGTGGTCATTAAGATAGTGATAGTCTTGACAAGGGTGAAGTTTCCCATCTTTCTTTTTGACAAAGAAGAAAGGGGACACTTGTGGGGATTGAGAGGGTCTGATCTTGCCTGAGGTGAGGTTTTCGTCAAGAAAGTCTTCGGTGGCTTTTCGTTCTTCAGCAGTGAGGGGGTAGATCTTTCCAACTTTGGGTTTGAAAGAGTCATCAAGTTGGATGGCGTGATCATATAGTCTGGAGGGGGGAATGTGATCTGCGGATTCCTTGGAGAACACCAATGAGAACATGGCGAATTTGATGGGTGGAGATGGAGGAGGTTTCTTTTTGTCGGCCTCGATTGCTAGTTTAGTCGAGGTGGTGAAGGCATTAATGACAGTGGGGGAATGGAATTGAAACCAAGAGCTGTGTTTTGTTACTTGGTTTAGATGGTAAGTGGAGACATCGGCTGAGGGGAGGTGGTGGCCCATGTAGTATTTGTTGTATTGGAACAACCTCTCGTGTCTTACAACGTCAGCTCCTACTTGTTGTATGGCTCTGGCGATGGGGGGAGGTGGTTGAGATTTGGTGGAAAGGCGAAGTTCTCGGGTGATTACTTTGCAGTTATACTCAGAGGTTTTGTCATTGGTGGTTTCGATGGAGATGGTTCGTTCAGCCCAATCGATGATTGGTTGGGTTTTCTTTAATCAGGGCATCCCAAGGATCATGTTGAAGGAACCACAATGCATAATGAAGAATTTTACTTTCTGGTGTAGGTGGTTGATTTGTAGGAAGAGGGTTGAGATGTATTTGATTATTCCTGCTTGGTTAGTGGTGTTGTCGATGTTGGTTACAGGAATTGGGGTTGGGAGTTTATCGAGAGGGAGTTTATGTTTTTTTGGCAAAGTGCCAGTCGATACAGCAGATGTCTGCTCTGGAGTCGATGAGAGCATTGGTTTTGACATCTTTCCCAGAGGTAGTTATGATTGCGAGGGGAAGTTGTACATTTTTCTGAGTCGGATCAGCTACAAGTACATGGGTTCTACAAACAGAGGTACCATGCATCAGGGTGGTCCTCCCATTTAAAAATCCTGAGAAAATGCCACCCTTCTGATGGTGGTCTTGGTTTCTTCATCATTGTCATCATCGACTTCTTTGAGCGAGGGGATATGTTTGGCTTTTTGGACTTTCTTGCCTTTTGGTGTGGTTTTCTTTGAGTTAGTGGTGAAATTTGGGCATGCTGAAGAGAGATGTCCTTTGTTTCGGCAGTGGAAGCATTGTCCTTTGGTAATGCATCGCTTTCACTCTTTGAGGGTAAGTTTGCCAACTCTCATGGCATCGACATCCATAGCGTTTGGGTCTTTAGTGGGGGTGGAGGAGGTGGTGGTGGTGGTGGAATGGAAGATGTGGGTTTTAGTTTTGTGGGAGCGGGCACTGATTTCCTTTGTCCTGTTGTAGACCGTCTGGAAATGAATGGCCTTCTCGTACCAGGCCTTAATTGTGGTGGGAATAGTGTCCATGCCATAGATCCTTTCCATAAGTTTCTTAGGCATCCCAGTGGCAAGGAAATTGATGAGGATGGCGTCCTCAGTGATCCCAGACAGGGCTACTTTGTTCTGGAACTCAGCAAGGTACTCATTGAGTTGGTTACCATTAGAGATGGTGGTGGTGGCAAGCCATGCAATGGCATCATTCTTGACGTCATGGATTTTAAAGTTGGCATCGAATTTGTTTAGGAAGTCTGCGAAGGATCCGAAGCTGGGGGTGGTAAGGCTGAAAGCCTATCAACGAAGAGTGTTGGCCCAGGTGGCCACGGGTTCTTCAGTCATGTGTGACAAGGTGAAGGCGATCTTTTTGTTATCATCGTCATAGACTTTTTCATTGACAAGGAGGTAAGAGCAGACTGTTACCATCCAGGCATCAGCCTTCTTTGGGTCTCCATTGAATGGCTTAGGGGTGCCAAGGTGAAGTTCGGTGTGCTTCATAGTAGACGTCATCGTATAGGGAAGAGTAGGGAAGGTATGGAGGAGAGGTGGTCTGGGTGGTGGGGGTGGTGGGGTGCCAAAAGGAAAAGTTTGTTGGATGGAGGTTGGGGAGGGAGGAGTGGGGGCTCGAGGGAAGTGATGTGATGTCAAGAGGTTTGCGGTGAGTTCTAGGGTTTTGTCAGGCTTGGTTCATACCTCAACGTCATCAGAATGTTCAGAGGGGGAAGAGTGATCTTCTTGTTTGGGGTTGGATGGTTCTGAGTCACGAGGATCCCTCCACTGGGTGTTAGAGGAAGATATGGTGGGCAAGTACTACGATGGTATGCCCGTATGTAGAGAACCTTGATCTTTTGTTACGTTCTTAAGTCGAACGTAAAACTCAATAAAGTCTAGTACAAAGGGTCAAAGGTTCTGGGTAAGAATTGTACCTGTAGTATCCTGGTAGAGTTCCGAGTGAGACTTATGATGCAACAGGATGGTTGCTGGCAAAGTCAAGAGACGTTTCAAAGCAACGCTTTAAGGCTTTATCCAAGACAAGGACCTTTATTCAAGGTAGAAGAGTACAAAGTTACTAGAGCTAGGCTTGAGTAGATCAAGGTTAGGAAGAAAAGGGGAATGCACTAGGAAAGGGTATTTATACCCAAAAGGACAAATGTGCACAAATACATGAAGTAAGGAAATAGAACTCGATGGAATGTAATGGAATCGATGACATAAGCAAGTGGAGGAATATTACAGAACACGATGGAATGGATTAGTCATCGAAAGAAAAAGGAAATAATGAGTCCAGGAATCGTAACAAATACTGAAGACTTCTATTTGTCTGTCTAATTTTCTGAGGAGTAAACCCTTTTTCTCAACAAAGGTTCAATCAATGAATACATAATTAGCTTTTGAATCAAGTAGTGTGGTGACTTTGAGAATGTTCTTGATGTTCTTGGTTGGACAAATTTCTAGATTTAGCTTCAATTCACGTTGGGGGTTTATTGTTCATATAGTCTTGCCAGTGGATCTGAATTCTGTAGATCCTCATTTGATTTTGTCAAGTTCTTTTTGTTCTTCAATTGATGCATTAGAGATCTTTTCCAATATCAATTGGGCTATTTGATTCCCTTTTGAGACTTTGAACATTTCAGGAAAGAAATTCATTAATAGGATTTTTACATCTCCTCTGTAGTTGGCATTGATTACACCTGCTCCTATATAAATGTGGTTTTTTGTTGCTAGACTGCTCTTTGAGGCAATTATTCCATAACATTCTTTTGGTGTTATGGGTTACCTTCTAGGCAACTATAAAACCTAGTGAGGACTCTAACATACCAATGGGACAAAGAGCAGAGAGTGCTTGATCAAAGAATGAGTATGTCAGCCGTGGAAGACTCATCAAAGAGATGAAGATTGCTCCCTTATGGCATAGGGAGCTGACAGATCCTGGTGTTCTCGGATGATGTACCAGACGATGGCACTAATGTAGAGGAGACAACTAAGAGACAATAGTGCATTGACTAGATTGCTGGGGTGCATGATTCAAAGAGTTTCAGGGGAGGTTCTAGATGTGAAGATACAAGGGGGGGTGCTGGGTAGGTAAGTACAAGGAGAGGGTGCTAGGTAGATCAAAGCTAAGGAATACATCGGTGGAAAGGGAATGCCTAAATAGTGTTCAAGTGTTCAATGACTAAGCGATGACTAAGTGAAAGAATATTCTAGAAAGTCAAAGAAGAAATGCCATGAGGTGGGAGAAGGTTCTAAAGATACATGGGGATCAAAGAAGCAGTGTCAGGTGTTACAAGGTTCAATGAATTGAAGAGAAGAAGTGGAGATGAATACCACAAGGCATAGATCTAGAGTTCGAGGCATCTAGAGCAAAGGGTATTGGGGTTAGGATGAGGAGAAGACTGGGGATAAGCCAGTTCAAGGGATTTCCATGGAGAAGAGGGTCCAGGAATGCAAAGGGAGTGTCCAGGAGGACATTGTGGATAATCCATTGAGGATTCAAGAGAGTGCCAGTGTTCACCAGTGTTCCTTGTGATGTGAGAGCAATAGTTGACAAGGTGTCTAAGGTGAGGGAGGTCTCAGAGCATTGGGTGTGATGAAGAAAAAGAGGTGGGGCCTTAGCATATCATAACATTTGGGATGACAATTGATATCATGGTGTTAACTAGGCCTTTTGCTATACTGGGAATTTCTAATTCCTCTGCTGCATATACAGTAGGTCATAGCCTGCTATGGCTTCTGATCCTTTCATGGATAACTGTGCCATAGGGTAATTTCATTTGATGTAAAGCTTTTCTGGAGTTCTTGGTAGGACAGATTGTAAAGCAGAATTAAGCCCTGGTTTAGACCTCTGGGCAAGGCATCTTTTAGATCATAGAAGTATGCCTTCATTTCATTGTAATTCATTCCTTGAATAGTGTGTGGGAGAGTCTGTGGTTCTTTATATTGGTCTTCTTCAACAATCTTGTCCTATGTCTCTGCAGCTCTAATTGTTTGACTACCTCTGAGATTAAAGGAAGAGCTTCTGCATCCCTTTTTGTGCTTGCTGTACTATTTACAATCTTGACATTGCTTAACTCCTGGATGTTGAGCAGTGTTGTTACAAAATCCCCACTTTTTCCTTATCTTTTACTTAGACTTATTTGCTACTTTTCACTTGTACACTTGTATTACCTTTAGAACCCTAATGATGGGACTTAAACATTTCACTTCAC
>JBBPUN010000574.1:0-11440 GCA_038094715.1 Heimioporus punctisporus | reverse complement strand
TAAGCTAAACAACATAATTAATTGGGATTGACAACTTATAATAATGTGGAGTACTAAAGGTTAAAGCTATTTATCTACTAAAGATTGACGCTCAGAAACGAAGGGGAGAACAACAAACTTATTGAACAGGTTAGTTTTTTTATGTATTACCATGTTAGAATTTGGAAAACTTTCAGAGGTTTTCATTAAGCAGGTGAAGCAGACAATCCCAATTTTTGAAAGAATGTATCTAAATGCAGTGGCTGAGTTTGTATTTGATCAATCATCATTACATGAAGCCTTTGTAAAGGATGTGCTAAATGTAAAAGACATGAATGTCCAGCCAGGAGGGAAGTAGCACAAGTTGTATGATATCTTTATACTTGCTGTAGAGTACACAGTGGCTCCACAGTTATATTCTATTATTTTTAATATATTAGACCTCTGACCCTATTTTCTGAATTGCCTACATATCATTTTGACCTTTTTTTTACTTGGATCAATTAGATTGACTAATCCAACTTGGAAACTCATTACAGGTTGCTGCTGATGATCTCTTCAGTCTAAATACCCTTGAACAGGTTAGATTGACATTACTTTGTATTTTTGGTGTATTTTCTGCATTATTTTCTATTATTTTCATTTCCACCTCAGTCAAGCTCATTTGACATTTTGAATTTCACAGCATCAGTCCAATTATAATCAGCCAATAGCTTGTTTGACAGGTAGATTTCCAAATTTATCCTCTACCTCATCTTTTCCTTTATTTCTATTCACTTTTGTTTCGCTGATATGTTCAATACACAGTTTGGGGTATACCCTGGACTATTAGTCTGTATTCTATGAAATAATAAACATCTTTTACTTCCCTTTTGCATAATTGTCCTCTACAACCTATCATAACTTTCCATCCCCTTAGAAACATTGTTGAAAACTCCCCCAATACCCTCCTCTGTCAGTCAGGCATGGCTGACAACTCCTTCACCCTCTCAATCTTTCTCAACTCATCACTTAGCCCAATGAACACTGATTATTGTCACTACAAGCATTAGCCTTAGGCAACTTGCATTATCATTCCTCCCATCATCTATTTGACAGATCATGGCCCTCAGCAACTCACCTCATCATTATCTCTCATCTCTATCACTCATTGGACAAGCCACAGCCCTTGGCAACTTGTCACATCATCATTTTTGTTCCTCCTCTCTATTTGACTAGTCTTGACCTTTGACAACTAGTTTCATTGCTTTCCTCACTTTTCATTAAACTAAGAGCTGTCAGGTACAGTTTTTATCTTGACTCTATGAAGGTGCTACTTGCTGCAGAGTCCCTTAGAAGAACAAATTGTGTTCTCCTCACACAACTACACTATAGGAGGTAGGGACTAATCATCTCAGCCTCTTCTAGTCTTCTACATCACTGATAATCCAAATCTGGCCCTATACAGTATTGGCTAGATGATAATTTTTGCAGAGAATCTCCTATCTTCACATCTAGATTATAACTTTCAAGGCCAACCAAAAGGAATGCAGTGTGTTTTGGAAGAGCAGCAGTTACTGACTATGCTTGAAGCTGCTAACAATAATAAAGTGGTGGGTGAATGTATGATATATAAAATGTTACAGAAAGCACTTGATCAGTTGCTCTGTGAAGCACACAGGTGGCAGCTGATAAACTGCTTGAGGAGTTCAGTCCAAGTCACTCCATTCTTAACTCTTGTACATAGATTGCTGTATGAAAAAGATGATCACAAATTAGCAGGACTTCAAAAGTAAGAAATTACTTGTCCAATTGGTTATTGAGGTAGCAGGGTATAAATGCTAATTTCTTTCCAAATTTCACTGTGGGTTGAACCCTATTGAGATATACTAGGGATGGGTTAAAGTCCATGAGTGATAGGAATGCTTATCTTGCATCAACATTAACAACCATCTTAATGCCACAATAACAGATTATCATGTTTCAGCAGATGGGACATTTTTCACCACTTGTTGTCTTGTTTCCAAAATTCTTAATGACTGTCTAGTCAACAAAATCCATAGTTTCTTTCATAAATGCTGGAGATACATGGATGGCTACAGATATTGTTCATTGTACTGTACATCATCTATTCATGTTTGTTACATAAGTGGTGATTATCAAAGTTACTATAGATATATAGTCATAGTGGTTACTATTTTTGGTATTCTAACTTTGTGGCCTCTCCATCAATTCAATAGCATATCAACACTCATCATCATGGTTAGTCCATAACAGCAATGAGACCTATATTTTTTCATGGCATATTCAGTTTGCTTCACATTTAGACCCCTTCTATATAAAATTTAGATATATAAAGTCTAAATTTCAGGTTTCTTGATCACTTGAAGGTCAGAAATCTGAAAATCTAATGAGCAGACAGCATCCAGCTAATATCTGTGAGTATCTAAAGATGGTTAAAATACTAGAAATTGTATTTGTAAACATGTTACTACTATTTTATTTTTCTCTATAAGGGATGTGCCTATTTTGAGTGATAGACACTGTAGGTGAATACAAACCTTGTATTTTGTAATTCAGAAATAAATTTTAAATAATACACTAAACACATGACATAGAACCATTTTATGAGACTATATATATATACTATACTATTTAGAATCAAGGATAATACATTGTAGAGGCTATAATACTAGGTTCTTTATATGTTTTCAAAGTATCCTAAATGTATAGGAGATTTACTTATACTTTTCTAGACTGTATATGGTAAATTCATAAGTCATGCATTTTAAACAATCATATAATCACACATTATGATATCTAAAGTATACTTTGAAGAGCATATAAATTATACTGTATAATAATGGTTGTGTAATAACTACATTTTAAAGTTGCTAGGCTTCAAAGGATGCAGAGTGATATAAGGGAGAACAACTAAACAATAAAAAGTAATAGTCTCAGTGGGAGTTATTCACTGGAGTTGAAAGAGTAGTGGCTCAAGACCAAGGAATAAAAAAATCCTTGTAGATTGGATTAGAAAGTGAACCATAGAGTGGTTGCTCTCTTATACTATCTACTATAGGATTATAGAGGAGATTGAACTCTACCCTAAAATATGTAATAGATATATGATTGGTTGATAAAAGTCATTTGAAATAATAATAAAAATATTTCTTCTTATTTCAAATGATAAGAGATAACAATAAGATGAATATGAAATGTCTTATCCAATAGAAAGAAGTTTTATATCTAAAAGGTTCTAGACATTGTCCCAACAGTAACTTCTATACTGCTTTCTTCTTCACTCATGACCTTGCAAAGCTAAAATACCTTTTCAGGCAAGCAACCTTGCTGCAAGCTTTTCACCTGAGTTCACTTGAAAAGTCCTTCAAGGATCTGATAAAGTATGTAAAATAATTTATATTATGATGTTTGACACCTTCAGCTCGCTTACCCTTAAATTTTCACAGGAGAGTCATTGTCCTATATAACTTCACCTTGAAGTTGGATGCTTCAACACTGTTAAATATGATCACCAAGTTCTTTAAACTTGCCATCTCTCTTGTTCACTCCAAGGTCAAGGACTCCAAGGTAATAGTATCAAGCAACTATGCCAAATTCACTATAGGCACCTAGACCATATTCCTTGATCATCTTTGAGAAGGCATCAAAATCCTCATCAATCAGATCAAGATCATCTACAGGAAGATCATCCAGTATGACCCTTATATGCCTGCTGGCCTACATATCTTCAACAACCTTTCCAATGACCTTCAGGACTATAGCTTCCTTGAAGAAAAGCTATTTTTTGAAAATTAATGAAACCTCTTTTTATCTAGTCCAACTTTATAATCTTGCTGAGCTTGACCACACAAAAGAACTTTGCTAGGACATTCCTTGAGTAAAGATGTTCCTTGGCTAGTGTGAAAGGCTTTGGGACAATATTCTCCATGTTCTCTTTATCACTTTTAGTGTCTCTGGCAGAGTGTCCCAGTTCACTAAATTTCAAATATAGAACAGGGACCAACAATGAAACATCCAGTTTTACAAATGGTGAGATGTACATCATCACCAGAGAGGACAAGATGAGCAACACTATAGGATATGATTTCTGTACTCTCTCCTTTCCATCTAGTCAGTTCATATCTATAACCCTGGAGCTCCTCAGAGGAGGTCTTCAAGAAGCTAAGGTAGTCTTGACCAAGGTTGTTTATAAAGTAAAGTCCATGGAGCTATATCAAACACAAGTCCCTTTTTCCTATTTTCTTCCCATTTTTAACTCTTAATAATAACAATAATAATGTAGGTATCTGTGCATGCAGAAAGACCAAGTACTCAACTCCAACAACTTTGACTCTTTAAGTCTATCACATATTTGTGAATATGTCTTGACTTTGCCAGCAACTGTATTTTTGCATCATAAGTTTCGCTCTTGACTCTACAAGTATGTACTTTACCCAGAACCTTTGATCTTGATTCTATCACAATACAAAAACCTAATGCTATTAGGAATAGTGTATATCAGATTGTTATTGATGGCCACTCTGAGTTCTCTGACAAAGACAAAAAATATCTATGTGTAAGTCATAAATTTTGTATTCATGATTTTTTCATATCAACAGTTCAGACAGATTGTATATGAAGCAATACAACTTGTAAGCAGTTGAAAGATCAACAAAGAAGTGATTAACTTCACATAGCTTGTCACTTCGAAGGAGCTAGAAATGTATTGGAATGGTTAGAGAAGGAATAGAAAAAGGTAATCATGGGTGAGTTTTATATTGTTTTATATTTTTTTTGTTTTAATTATATAATAATTTAATGGTGGAAAGTATGCCCAACATCAGCAGTTGGGAGTGGGAGGTAAGCTTGAAGGTTTAGTAATATGAAGAGGAAAGTTAAATCTGCATGCATGCTCTATAGACCTCAGTATCTAAGATACATCAAGCAGAAGAGCCAGAGGATATTGACAAGACATCAGCCCATGACTCAGTGGCCTTGATCAATTGGCTCATCAATTATCATCTGAAAATATTGCAGAAGCTATTGAAGGGGCAACTGGTTGTAGAGAATGTGGCACAGTTGTTGGAAAATAGCAAAATCATGGTTGATTATGGAGCAAGCACTGAAATACTTGAGTGACATGTGAATTATGTTAAGGAGTTGATAGGTAGTCTACCAGAAAATGAGATTGCCTCCACTTTGAGAATCCTTCAGATGTGTCTGTCTCATGCTAAATCTGTAGACTGGTAATACATATTAGTATACTGTGGCATTGTAATTTGTATACCATTCAAACTGACTTCTAGGATATTTTGGTTTCTTGGTTAATATGTGCTGAGCATACCAACAACCGGCCTGATGTCAGGTATATATTTTGGGAGGAATATATTCTGTTGGTTTAAAGACAAAATCAATTAGTTTATTTGTTTATGATAGCCCAGTGGCTTAGTATTGATAGATTCTCCCATCTTCATCTTCACCCCCATATACAATATTTTTGATATAAGCTATACAATTGTGTGACTACATCCATTCACAATGATCCAGTATCCACCAATGAACTCAATCTTTCCATATGTATGCTCATATAGAATCCTTACTTTTAGGTTCTTTCCAAAATGGGATTGTATTGTCAGTTGAAATTGCTGATCTCAGTGGAGGAAAGGCCATGCTATACATTTCAAACAAGAACATTCAACTGCCACTGCGTCTGGATATTGGAGATTTCTACTATGATCTTGACAAGTTTATATTTGGCATGCATTATGTAAATGGATGGAGAAACATGATGAAAGGAGAGGTCAATTCTCAAGTGTGGACTTCAGACAGAAATTATTTAATTATATCATTGTTGAAAGGTGGGCTGCTGTTTTGAATGCCAGCAAGCAAAGATGAAGAAGGGATACATGGAACGCCATCCAAAACCATAAAAGACCTGATAATATATTTTAGGACAATATATGACATGAAAAGAATTCAAGTCTCCCAAGTAACTAATAGTAAGTCATGCCATTCCTCAGTTCTATAAGCAAGCTAAACATTGTGACACAGAGAGACAAAGCAGAGAATCAGACAGGGGAGAGGTGGAAGAAGAGGCATGAGGTGACTACAGATAAAGTAAGTGCAAATATCATTATAATAATTCTTGCCTACCAGCCTGATATTGTTGTAGGGTATGTATAGGGTGTGGTGACCTCTAAAGCATTTAAGGCAGGATGGATGATAAAGAATCCAGTGAGTATCTCAGATGACTCTTAAAATCTGATTGACACATGAATTATATTATTATGCTTTAGTCAAGATTTATCTTCTCTACCATGGGATATCCAGAAGACACAGAAACAATCATGTGGGAGGTGGGCTACTGTATATTTAAGCTGTTTATTGGAAGAGGAAATAAAACAGTGAGTTCATAATCACTTGAAATTTTATTATAAATTAAATGTTATTTCAAAAGGATGAAGAAAGATTTGTAGTGAGAGAGCTTACAAGGAGAGTATGTATTGAATGCACAGGCTCAGGAGAGTGTGGCCCCAAACCTGATGCCTTTTGAATGAACAACCTAATTTTTAAGCTTGAGCTCAATCCAGTCATACATTTTCAAAAGGAGAGTGATGAAAAAGATACAGTAGAAAATACATGGAAGAAGCTTCTAGACAAAATATGGTGGTACCTGGCACAGTCTATGTCAGTCATCATTCAGGGCTAGAACTCCACCTGAATAATAAACTTCACAAAGCAATCCCTCAATATATACTTTGAGAACATGGGCCATAGATGTCAATAAATTAATGGAGTACAACTGGCAGCCAACCAGAAATCTGGAAAAACCAGTCTGATCTATCACACCACAATACTGGAGAAATTTATAAACTTGATGAATGACACCTCTATATGTGGAAATTATCTGGATGGGAAGGACATCAATTCAAGTCCTCCAAGATGGATGATGTCACTGTTGGATTTAACTATGGCATGAAACCAAATGATGCATCTCAGGTTCTCCCAGAAATAGAAGAAAAAGAAACAGAAAGAATTGGTTTCTATCAGATTCAAGCAAATTGGGCCCTCCATCATCTGTTCTGCAATGTGGACCTCTCCAGGGTGAAGGCTAGTTATCCACCCTGGATTCATGACTCATCCACACCATGACTGCTGTAAGATGTACACTTATGTCATTGGAAATTTGGGTGCTAAGATTTGGGGAGCGATGCTCCCAAATTGGAGCATATGCCCACAAGATCTTGAAGGCCTTTCTGAAGTGCTCTGTGATTCAGCATCCCTGTCCACCCAAGGTACTTTTTGAACACAGACATAGCTACTGTTTATCTGAAGAAAGGCAATATAATGTGAGTTTATCTTTTCTTTTCTTTATTACAAGTAGGTTGAACTGTATTTTGCCTAGGTTCCAGCCTCCTGATGTGCTGCACTGCATTTATACCCTGGTACCCTCAGTTTTTACTGGAGGGCACTTTTATAATTACAAGACAATGCATCTCACAAGAGCAACCCTCTCATTTTCTTTGGCTGATGATGACAATTCTCTTACAAAAATCACCACCCAGGTTTCCTTTGGACATTGTGTTGAATGCTCATTACACTATGATATCAATTAGAAGTGTTAAGAATGGGATAACTCCAATTAACTCCAAAGTGCTGAAGTTATACTGAGGGGGGTGGGACTTTGACTTCAACATATATGTCGTGCCCTTGCAGAGTTCTGTTCCATATTTCAGAGGGTCAGAGAGCTGAAAGCCAAAGAGGTGAGTAGAAGAGAGAGAAGAGGAGTTAAGATGTAATTTAATATTTGAACCAAAGGAATATACAAAGTAACTAAGGGTTTATATGTGAAGTATGAAGGTCCAATGACTAACAGATTGATAATGGATTTCTAAAATATTAGTAACTAGTGGAGCAGAGCCATGCCAGAGTTGCAAGAAGCCAGAGCTATTGTGAACTTGCCAGATTCAACTTTAAGGAGAACTTCTGCAAATGAGTGAACCTATACAATCAACAAGTAACTCTTGTTATCTGTGGAGGGAGTCTGTCAGTCATGTCACAAAAGTACTAGTCTTATGGACAATCCCAGAGAATAGATGAATCACATCTTGATGGAGGTATGAGAGGGAAAGGTGACAATAACAAGACTGGTGGATCTTGGTATTGACATCAACTTTATATACTATTTTACTATTTGTACATATTTGATGTCAAATGTCTAAATATGATAGTCTGTGTGAGTTATTAAAAGTTATGCCAAATCATATATAGGGATGCTATGATGAGGCTATGTCATGGCTGTATTATACAGCAGTGGAAATGAAAGACAACAGCCTTGAGGTATGAAGGCAATGCACAGCAGTGTCAATGAGTCATGATCAGTTGTAACAAGTCATGAGGTGTTTATGCCATTGGCAGATAAAACTTGGCAGTGTGCTGCAATACTGAAAGAATAGTATAAAGAGAATGGAAGTAAAAGGGAATGAAATGCATGAGGTGTTAGCCTTGCACAGGATGGAAGTGAAGAGTAGAAGTAGAAGTAGAAGCTATGCAAGATGACCAATGTATGATGTATGGTCTAGACCTATGTCATGTGATGTGTCATATGACCAGTCACATGACTATACTTGTGTAAGTACAATACAAGATCTAAAACAAACAAAAGTAAGTAAAATAAAATAAGAAAAAATGTGGGAAAATAGTGTGATGTCTATTGGTGGTGATGTTTGCTAAGGCATTGAGACTAGCATTGGTTACAATTTGTAACAAGAGCTGTGCTTGTACTGCATAGTGAAAGATAGAAATTAAGACTAATACAAGTAGAGAACAAGGACAATAAGCAAGAATTTAATTATAAAAGAAAGATTATACAAAAGGTCTAGGACCTAGGAGTGCAACTCCTGGGAAGAACACACTGGAGTTGTAGTGGAATGATAACAGAGAACCTAGAGTTGAACTTAGCATGACATGGAATATGACAGTATCTCCCTCTTAGGTCTGAACTCCTGAAGGCCAGAACTAGTCACATACCTTCATTGATAGGTCAGAGTCTGAAGCTTGATGATGTAGAGTATGAATGAGGACTATAAGAATCTGCAGTTGAAGAACCTCTTTTGAACTATAACTTTCATCATGTCCTTAGATACCAATATCCAAATATGGTCTGACAATCACCTTGTGGAGAATCTGGACAATGACAATGAGCTCTGGGAGACCAAGATCAACAAGCACAGGTGACATGCTAAGATAAAACTTGAGGAGAAGAAATGCCAAGCAGAGAAGGAGGCAAAGAAGAGGGCAGAAGTGGAGGTGAGGAAGAAGGTAGAGATGGAGGTGAGGAAGAAGGAGAGGAGGACCAGAGAAAGGTAGAGGTGGAGGTGAAGTAAAAGGCAGAGGAGAAGGTGATGCACAAGAGAGTCAAGAAGGTGGCCAAGTCATGAGTGAGTGATACTTGGTTGAAACAGGTCCAGTGCTGACCAGATCAGGCCAAAAAGGTCTGATGGAGCAAAGCTCCAGAAGTAAGAGGAATGGTCTGGCTTGTGCAAAGTGCACTAAGCGCAGTCTTGAGTGCATTCTCAGGACAGGATGCTCAACCTCATGTGTTGCTTGCCAAGAGGTTAAGATAAAGTGTGAACACCCTGAAGTTGGAGTTTTAGTGAAGAAGCAGAAGAAAAAGGAGAATGTGGACAAATCAGAGGCATAAAGGAGAATGAAGAGAAACCAGCTGGAGGGTTGGGCAGGGTTGTCAAAGGTGATGGTGGCAGCAAAGGTGATTGCCAATTCACTTGACCAGCAAATATGTTGACTCCAGTATCTCAGGAAGTTCCTGGAGAAGTTCCTCAATGAAATCTTGAACATCAAGTGTTATGCTAAGCATTTCTTGAGGGATCAATCTTTGACTACACTCAACAGCAGGATGCTTGTTATGCAAAGCATCACTTGGTGGATTGATCAAATGCTGACCTACTGGCAGGACACTCATGAAGAGGTACGACTCAGCCAGAGGGAAGATCTGTATGTTCAAGGAACAGTCAATGGGACTATACACTTTGGAAAAGCAGAGAGAGAACTCAAGGATACTCAGAGGCAATGAGGACTCAAGAGCAATGCTGTATTGCATAGATCAAGAATGAAGAACTATGATACAGGGCAGTGGGTATATAAGGGAAACAACATGTAAGTGTGAAATCCTATGGAAATGTATGGAAAGGACTACTAAGCATAAATGACAGACTATGCTGCAGAGAAGGCTATCCATGGAATGATGCAGAATGAGAAGGATGATCAAATGTAGTAAAGAGGATTCTAAATGGCAAAGATGGAGATGTGAGGAAAGCCTATGATGCAGAGAAGATGAAAATAATCATAGGCTGAAATGTACATACCCAAGATGTGATGATAAACGGGTTTTAAGGAGGAAATGATGAAAATAGTGGAAGAAAGAAAGAAAATCATAACAATGCTCATGAAGAGGTACAACTCAGCCAAAGAGGATGAAGGCTATACATTCAAGAGAACAGTCAGTGAAACTATACACTTGAGAAAGCAGAGAGGGAGCTTAGAAACTTAGGAGCTGGGAATGACTCAAGAATAAGGAGTAAAGTACAGAGAAGCAGGTATAAGTACTGGACAACATGTAAGCATGGAACCCTACAAAACATGATGGAAGATAGGAAAACTAAGCAACAATGACATGTATTGCTGTGAAGAGGCTGTCCATAGAAGATTTGAGAATGGAACAAAGAAAGCAATATGACTAAATAGTAATAATAGAAAAGTATGAAAAGCCTACGACAAAGAGAAGATGCAAATATTCATAGGCTGAAATGTACATGCCAAAGATATGGTGATAAGTGGATTACAACCAGGAGACAATGAAGATAGAGGGGAAAAGGAAGAAAATTGTAACATCAAGTACAGGAAGATGATCAAGGAGATTAAACAGGTGGTAGAGATGGAGGAGGATGAGGATGAGGATGATGAGGATGAGATGCTTGAGAAGACAGTTGGATTGATGGAGAAAGCAAAGGAGAAAGTGGAGAAAGCAAAGGAGAAAGTGGAGGAAGCAAAGAAGAAAGTGGAGAAATGTCAGAGAAGTGAGGAGGAGTTTTATATACTCAGACATGTATCTACAAATCAGAATGAGAATCAGATTTATTTAGATAACAGAGGTGAAAGTCAGAGATGAGTTCAGAGGTATGATCCAGCTTGGTGGCTAATAATCAAGATGTTTCTTCATCAGTGTCTTCATAACCAGACTATCTTATGAGGTATAGAAGTTTGCAGTTTCTCTGTCTTCAATTGATCTTAGAAGTTGAGGATTTCAAAGATTTTGTACTTGAGTTCTTCATCTACAGTGGGCAACAAAACTGTTCCAATAACTAACCCTAATGCAGTGCGCGAAGCGCACTGCAATCACCCGTGGGAATCTCGCTTAGTGGTAGTGGGAACAAACAATGTACAAACTCATAGCTACAAA
>JBBPUN010000573.1:0-11447 GCA_038094715.1 Heimioporus punctisporus | reverse complement strand
CAGTTTTCATTGCAAATAGTATAGTTTCATAGCTTTCTAAAAAACAAAAATGCATACATCTATCATCTACTGAAGCAGAATATGTTGGTATGACAGAATGCACTATACAATGGATATGAAATCTCTTTGGAGAACTAAAGTTTCCATTAGGTGCAATTCCCTTGAATGTTGATAATCAAGGAGCCATCTTTCTTGCTTCTAATCCTACTTAAGAAGAAAGAACAAAACATATTCACATTCCAGAGCATTATATTTGTGAAGCTGTTGAATGTGGTAAAATCACACTTTACTATGTTCAAACAAACTTGCAATTTGCAGACATCTTTGCAAAGAATCTGAGTCAAACCAAGATCTTAGATGAATGTAAGATGCTTGCACTTTCTCCATTTCTAAATTGAACAGCAAGGAGGAGTGTTGAGAATATGACTTAAACTAAGCATATTCACTTTCCTGATCACCTGATCAGAGTCTGGATCATGCTGTGTTTCACATTGATCTAGAATCATTCTATATTGTGCTGTTTCACTTTGACAGTTGTTCAGATAAGAGCTCTTTATTCTATAGGACATTATACTGTATCCTTTAGATGTTTTACAGTCTACCAATGGCCTATTTTACTCTAATCTGTTTTATATTCACACTTGAGACATAACCAGGAAAATTCAACTAACAATTTTTATAATTATTGTTTAACAGATTGTACCTGGGAAATTAAGAAAGTCCACCAAACAAAAGGCAAACAACAAGGATAGACCCTGTTCACACAACATAGTAAATTAAATAAAGGCAAAGTAGTTAGCTCAACAATAGATAAAATTTGCCTTAGGATATGTATCCATGAAATATTTCCAACTTCTGCCAAAAATATAAACAAATATAAATATACTAAATATTTCACAAATGTGAAAGAATATTTTTGTTTTATCTATTATATACCAAATTTGGACTGGTAACCAGAAACTTGGATTGGACCTGATATTTCTATATAGGGAAAATATGTTCTTAAAGTTTGACTAGATGACATAGTTATATATATATATATTGAAAATGTTTTGGAATATGCTTAAGTGCTCCACTCACCAGACCCCTTGGTGAGCCCCTTACAGGGATGAGTGGGGTCAGTTTAAGCAAGCAACTGGTAATGAATTTTTGTACACCAAAGACAGAATACAAGGAACAGCAGAATACAAGAAGTACAAGGTGATGTAAGTAATGGAGGAGCATACAAATAACAGGTAGACAGACCTAGAATAAACCATACCCACTACACAACATCACTGATACACATAATATTCTGTTTTTGTTCAGCTTGTGGTCCTAATGGGAAGAAGATTTCTAAGAATGAAAAGCAGATGCATGAAAGGAATGATTGAGCTGACCTTGAAATTGAGCAAATATCAAGCAAGACATTGAAAGTTATACATGAGGAAGTGAGCAGAATTTTCCATGGGATACCTAAGTAATACAAACTGCAGTGAAGATGATCAGAAGAGGCTGAGATGGTTGGTCCCTACCTCCTGTAGTGTAGTTATGAAAGGGGAATGTGATTTGTTCTCTCAAGGGATCCTGTAATGAGTAGAACCTTTGTAGAGCCAAGATAGAAACTACACTTAACAGCTCTTAGTTTGGTGAAAAGTAAGGAAGGTGAGGAGACTAGTCACCAAAGACAGAGATTAGTCTGACAGAGGGAAGAGAACAGAAATGACAATGTGACAAGTTGCCAAAGGCTATGACTTGTCTGATGGATGACAGAGGTGATAGATAACAATGGGGTGGATTGCCATAGGCCGTGACCTGCCAGATAGACGATAGGGAAAGCGATAATGCAAGTTGCCTAAGGCCAACGCTTGCAGTAACAATAATTAGTGCCCATTGGGCTGAGTGATGAGTTGAGAAAGATTGAGAGGGTGAAGGAGTTGCTGACTGCACCTGACTGATGAAGATGGGTGCTGGGGATGTTATCGACGATGACAGGGAGGTTTTGGTAATGTTTCCCAAGGGACAGAGAGCTGGGATTAATTCTCAGAGGACAATAGTGTGAAGGGGATATGAAAGATGTTTATTGTTCTGCAGAATACAGACTTATAGTCCAGAGCATACCCTAGACTGTGTATCGAACGTATCGGCAAAACAAAAGTGAATGGGATTAAGGGGAAGGATGAGGTAGAGGGTAAAATCAGAAATCTACCTGTCAAATGAGTCATTGGCTGATTATAATCAGACCAATGCTATGAAACTTTGAAATACCAAGTGAGCTTGACTGAGGCAAAAATGAGGATAATGGAAAATAATGCAGAAAACATGCTGAAAATACAAAGTAATGTCGATCCAACCTGTTGAAGGGTATTCAGACTGAAGAGATTGTTGGTGGCAACTTGTAACAAGTTTCTGAGTTGGATCAGTCAGTCTAATCAATCTAAGCAGAAGAAAAGAGGGGTCAAAACAGTATATAGGCAATTTGAGAAATAGGATCAGAGATCTCATATATTAAAAATGATAGAATGTAACTGTAGAGCCACTATGTGCTCTACAGTGGGGTAGGAAGAGTTGGTCCAGCACATGTCCAGTGCATCACTGGAACCTACACCAGACAAAAGCATAAGTGCCAAGGCTAATCTGAATACCAAAATCAATGTAACTTTACCATCCACAGCTTGAGAAGTTGGTGCAAAAGATCTTCAGAATGACACTAGAAGACATTACTTCATGGAATCAGCATACAGAACAATCACCAGTACCTGAAGAACCCCCTTCACAATCAAATGCCACCCAATTAGTGCTACCTCAGGAAGAGATCAAAAATATGTTCGCACAACTTCTCATAGTTGATCATGAGGTGCACCATCATGTGAAATATATACAAAGTAAGCTGGAAGGGCTAAGTACAGCAGGAGGCTATAGAAAAACAACTAAGATGGTTCCAAGAGAATCTAGATTTCATTATTCACTTCAATATGAAAGGAGATGAAACAAACAAACTACTGTGCTTAAAAATGGAACTGAATATCAAAGAGCTCTTAACAGCTATAAGAAGTATCACAGAGACTCTTGCAGCTAGGACTTCAGAGGATCCATTGCTCAAAGAGAGTGCCTCTGAAATCATAAATACCAGTAGGTTTTTGCAATAAAATCAGTTAGAAACTAATATATTTTACAGAACCAAAATTTCACCTTAACTTCCATCATGCCAATCCACTTATCCTGCTAACCATGCTTATTGTGGTCATCCTGAATATTTTTGGATACCTCACTTACCCTTGAAGTAATATTACTCTGGGACTACTCAACCTCCTGCTAAAGACCAGTCTCCACTCTTCCACCCAGTCTAATACCATATTAAATGCACAAGAACTGGGACCAGGTACTGATGACTATGTCCTGTGTGATATTTGATCAGTGTGCAAAAAATTTGACCTAGAACTCTCTACAGAAACATATATGATATGCATCAGGTGCTGCTGCACTTATGCACCAATCATAAGAAGATGGCCACATATCCTGAATAGTGCAGCTTTGTGAAGTACTGTGGCAGCAAAACATGTAGACAGCTTCTGGTAAAAACTTTCAAGACAGGTGGCATCAAATCTACCAAGCCACTGAAATCATTTGTCATGCAGAATTATAATGACTTCTTGGCTGGTATGCTGAGCCATCCAGGTATGGAAGCAGCAATGGAATGTGGAACCAGGCTGAATGACAAGTATCAGCTATAGGACTTAAAGGATGGGACTGGAATTACTGAAATTATAAGTCCAGATGGTAAACCATTCATGGATGAATTACAAAGGAATGACCTAAGGTTAGCCTGGAGCCTTTCAATCGAATGGTTCAATCCCCATGGAAACAAGACTGCAGGTAAAAAGAAGTCAGTCAGCACCATTGCTATGGCTTTGCTCAATCTTCCCCCCAGTCTTTGTTATAAAGCAGAAAACCTTTACATTGTTGGCATTATACCTGGTCCTAAAGAGCCCTTACTGGAGGAGATCAACCATTTCCTTCAATCTCTTGTTGACTTCTTTTTGCCAGCATGGCAGAAAGGAACATGGTTCACAAGGACTGTTGAGCACTCAGAGGGCTGACTATTAAGATCTGTTATTGTATTGGCTATTAACAATCTACCTGCCACTTGAAAGGTTGAAGGCTTTGCAGGGCTGAATGCTGAACATCTATATAACCTTTGTTGATTACATAAATCAGAGAATGGCAATTTTGCCTCTAAGATGTGGAAACTCTAGAATTGTAAAGAATACTGGGAAGCAGCAGTTAGATGGCAAGATGCAGACTTGGTGAAAGAATGCACTAAGATCTTCAAGAAGACTGGTGTATGATGGTCTGAACTTTTTAGGCTACTGTACTAGGATCCTACCCATTTTATAGTGATTGATGACATGCATAATCTCTTCCTTGGCTTGGTTCAATACTATTTCAGAGATCTTATCATTATCGACAAGCCCACAAATCAAGAGCTCCACAAGTTGTGCCAGACACCCAAAAAACCAGTCAATGAACAGGAACTGCAGCAGGCAAGACAGCTTATTGAATCTGGAGCATCCACCACAGCACTAAGTCAAATCTGCTTACCTGTCTTATCACATTTGGTGAAGGAAAAAGGAAAGATCTTAATATTGCCAGCTTTAAAAAAAAACCAATGAAAAAAGATCTAGTTGATGTGCTACTGATAAGCTTCACCTCATAAAATAAGTCTGAAGTATATGACATTTTCCCTAGTTGGAGTCAACTCCAATGACAATCAATGAATCATGGGAGAGGTCTATAGACAATAATGTATTTCCCAGAGAGGAATTTATTGAGGACTACATCCTAAGCACAGACAAAAAAAGCCTATATCCAATAAGCAACTCACAAACCAGGAAATTGATGGAATTCAAACTCACCTCTACACAATTATATTACTGACATGGCACCATGGCCCCTCCAAAAACCTTGGTGATCTTGAACATAGGAAGCTTAAAGCCAAACAATGGAGGGCTTCCATTGAGTTTGACTTACCCATAATTCTTCTCAAACTGTAGGCTAATGGTCTAGGTCCTGACAGTGAAAGTGAGAAGAGTGCATGAAGAGAAAGATTAGCATACAGCATGATGCTGTTGGCCATGGCAATCCAGTGGGCTACATCCTATGTTACTTCTAAAGAGCACACATGTTGATATAAATATCATTTAAAGGCATACCTCAAATGCCTTAAGACAATATATCCTGAAAACAACTGACAACCAAACTATCATGCAGCATTGCATCTCAACACCTTTCTACATCACTATAGGCCTCTTCACAGGTGGTGAATGTTTCCATTTGAGAGGATAATAGGGTGCCTGCAAAAGATAAATATGAATCACAAAATTGGTGAGTAACTAAATCATTAAATTGAATGAGTTCTTACATATTGTAGGTGAGTTGGAAGAAACTATGTTGATGACATTCTGTGCTGCTACAAGAGTCAAAGCAATCTTATAGTATTCCAAAGTGCCAGCTGTTGTAAAGAATGTAGGCAGCATTTTAAAACAGTGCAGTGGCAGTGGTGAAATACTCTTACCTGATTTGAATATCTTCCAAACAGAGGCTCTTGGAGACAAAGATAGATGTAGTGTTGGTGGAGTAGGGAAGGTGGACAGGATCAATGCGAAGATGAAGTTGGCACTAGCCAAGATAAACATGAGCATACAAGAGGATACAGAAATCAAAACACAACAGTACACAACTCATATAACTGGGGGTAGCAACTGCAATATTTTCTGGCAACCATCACCTGAGCAAGTTGTTCTAGGAGTTATTGAGAATATCTTCACATTAAAATCAATTGAGAAGGAACCACAATTTTTCATTGTAGTTTGAAAGAACTTATCAATTTCAGCAAATTTCACAGATCCCTTTGATTGGTACCAAGATTTTGGGGCAACTTTATGGAGGAAAGAGTGTGAAGATGAGCTGAACATCTTTCCTATGTTAGGAAGCACCTGCTGCCATACAATCAGCATGCTTTGGAATGCAGGAATCCTGGTAATGAAGCCATTGAGTAAGGTAAGTATAATGAATGAAAAAGAAATCAACCTGACTGACCACATTCAATAGATTATTGTTTGAATTGATGGTTTTGAAAGAACAGAACTGCTGTAACAGACTGTATCGTAAACACATAGATTTGCTCAACACTAATCATATACTCACACATGAATTCAGGGCACTAAAAACTCATTTTGAGGTATATGGGTAGAAAGATGTAAATCACAAATCAATCATTGAGATGTGATGGCATCCAGTAATTTTCTGTGATATCTTTTAGTGATGTTCTATCATTTGTTTTTCATTACTACTTATTCTAATTAATATATAACTGGCACTCCACTGAGCTAAGTGGATACTGAGAAGATAGTAGAAAGTGGAAAAGTTGTTTGTGAGAAGATTTCCTTATTAAATAGTGCTCAGTGATTTTAAGCATGTGACTTCTCTAAGTGGCTGAGCTGCTTTGATAGTAACACATGACTTTCTGCATTGCACACTATTTTAGGCAGCCACTTTGGTGATTTCACCCATAGGTGGCATTATGCCACTAGTAGCACACTAGTAACTAGCAGTGTAACATAACAATAGGACATAAGAGTAAATTGAAATGATAAAAAGCCTAAGCCACAATGCAACCAAATAAAGTACCTTAGGATTGATATGTTGGGATATCAATTATACACACAGTCAATGTCCTCAAATGCAAGTGCTCCACCTTATTCTGTTGGGTTAGAGGTCATATTACATCTTCCTAGTAGAGGTAATAAGATTTTCCCAATCTTTACACATGTCTGACATTTTGGATGCAATAGAGGCATAATAAAATACAAAAGAAGTGAAAAATGATTTATGTTGTACTTTCTACTAAAATGATTTTGGAAAATGGAAGACTCTTCTCATCAGCTGGTGTACCATCCAGACATGTAATGTTGACCTCCTCCTTCAAAAAAACCTTTATTGATGATAAAATGCTCCCTATTCTTTTTCCTCCCTCACCTTCCTTAGCCTTGATGACCATACAGAGTGTATTTTTCTTGACAGGTGCATAAGGCTCCAATGACCTTTTTGGAACATTCTCTACAAGCAATTGTACCCCTTTTGTTTGAGCTGTCAGACAAACAGTCAGATGACCATGTGGAACTGGTCCAGAAGGATCATGGAAGAGGCTAGGAGTTTCTGTTTTATCAAGATAGCCAGTATACATATTGTGCCAGCCAGCCAGGAGTGATTTGAAAGACAGCTTGAAAATGCTCCAAGGATTTCTTCACATTAGGATGTAGTAAAAACTGGAAGGCTAGAGTTGATACATATGAATTCCCTTAACAGAAAACATAGAAAATAAACCTACAGATTTGACAGTGGAACTTCTCAGTTCAAGCTCTGTATGATCCACATTGCCAATCACCTAGACAGAGCCCTCAGCTGCTTCTGAAGGTGTATTATCTTGCTTGTTAGAAGTTTCTGGAAGGGGAGTTCTTTGCCAATGCAGTTGACTTGGAATATCTCCAAGTGCAAATACATCGCTGATCTTGAAGGACTGTAGCATTGTTAATGCCAGTCCTCCCAAAGTCACATCCATGCCCCTTATATAGGATCAAAACTTGAAGAGAAAACGCCAGACCAACCAACATATCTGACAATCACAATGTTTCTTGAGTAGGTTCCACATGAGAAAGCTCCTTGTTCAACAATATATGTATGTTCCCCTACACTAACAAGATGCCCCCTCCAGCCTTTATGTGGGCCAGCAATCATAATCACCTCTTTTCCATGATAAGAGTTGATATAGCAACAGCAAGAGGGATGGCCAGGGGTAGCAATGTTGTAGGAGGGACAATGGTATTGTGGGCAATTGTCTTGATAATGACCAGGAAGGTTGCAGTGATAACATTGAGTGAAGGGAGTGGTGGGTGAGTGCACCAGAGGGGATCTAACCATTTGATTTTCAGAGGAGAGGACTTGTTGTCCATTTGGAAGTCAAAATATTCGGATAGTCCTCCGGTTTTCGGTGATGACGGTGAGGTCTAGGCAGTAGTCATCAGGTTGGAGTGACAATGAGGAGGAGGGAGGTGGAGCCATAGGAGGGAAAGTGATATGAGAGAGGAAAGATGGTGGAAAAGAAGGTGGGGGTGGAATAGGTAAGGGAATAAAGGAAGAACAAGGACAAGAGAAGAAAGATAGCAGTCTTTAGCATTGGTAGTTAAGAAAAGAAAAATGTGATGAAAGGTGGGATAAAGAAGAGCAGGATTGAGGTGTTGGATGAAGATATGAAAGCCTTGCATGTGTAATGTGTTCAGGGAGGTAGTTTATTAAGAGATGAAGGGGGAGACTGAATTCAGTGGGTAAATCAGAAGGGAAAGATTGAAAATGGTATGTTTGTACTTTGGAAACATCAAAAAATAAGCATACTAATTCTTGGGAAATTTCATCCTCCTCATATAATGGATCTCGCTCTAGAGCATGGACCAGGATGGAAGTTGTGAGAATACTGGTGTAGAGGGTGTTGATGGCTGAGGAGGGGAGGAGTAAAGGTTGAATTGGGCAAGAATGTAATGATGAGTATGTAGAGGAAGAAGAGGAGGAGGAATTGAAGGAACATTCAGAGGACATCACAAAGGACTAGGTAAAAAATGAGAAGAATAGTGGTAGGGAGGGTGATAACAGTAAGGAGGGCTAAAGTCATGAATTATCAAAGGGAATGAGTTTTTTTATATGCTTTAAGAATGAAGGAGGTATGGTGGAGATTGCTTTCGGGTTTCCAGATATTTTCTGATATGGAGTAACCTTTCCATGTGGTCAGGTACCAATAACAGCTAGGAGAGCCCTTGTGGGCAAGGATACCATCTACTTCATATTCTTTTTTGCCATCAATGATATCAGGTGGTGGAGTGGGAAAGGAAGGTCTATATGTTTTGGTGAGACAATGTGGAGATAAGAAAGTGGCATGGAAGATATTGTGTGTTTTCCAAAAAGAAGGAAGCAAAAGATGGTAGGTGAGTGAAGATAAAACCTGTGTGATTTCAAAGGGTCCAAGGCATTTGGATGTGAGTTTCCTAGAGAGGTAGGGGATGTGAAGATTAGTGGCTTCTAGCCAGACCTTATTGCTGACTTTCCAGGGGGTGAACCTTCAAATGGTGTGTTGCATCATGAGGTATCTTGCTGATTTATGGGCTGTCAAGGCTTCTTTTCTAGACTCTTCTAGGTGGGAGAGTTGATTTGTGAGGGCTGGAAGAAAGGTCTTTCCTAAAGAGGGTAGGTATGAGGTTCATAGCCAAGCATAAGTGAGAAGGGAGAGGTTTTGGTGAAAGAATGAGGAGAGGAGTTGTGATGAAACTCGGTAGAGGAGATGAATGAGGACCAAGTATTGAATTGGTTTCCACAGAAGATGCAAAGATATGTTTCTATTTCTTGATTAACACACTCAGTCTAGCCATCTGTCTGAGGATGATAGGCAGTGGAGAGGTGAATGTCATAGTGGAGTAATTGAGCAAGTTCTAGAGTGAATGTGGAGGTAAACTGTGGGCCTCTATCAGAGATGATGGAATTATGAAGACCAAACTGTTTGAAGACATGATTAAAGAAGAGAAGGGCTACTCCTGCTGCATCTATGGTTTTGTTACAAGGGATGAGAATTACCTCCTTTGTAAGGCTATGGTCGACCATGACCAGAAGAGAATCAAAGCCAGAGGAGGGGGAAAGATCAGTGATGAGATCCATGGAGAGTTGGTGGAAAGGGAGAGAGGTGAAGGAAGGAATGGGGGAGAGCAGCGAAGTAGTGGGATGGATATTGACTTTAGACTGTTGACAAAGTGTGCAGCCAGCTATGAAATTTTTGACAAAGATGCTGAGGCCAGACCACCAGAAGTCTTGTTTAAGGAGAGCCTTGATGTGAAAGAAACTCATGTGATCAGTGGTGGGAGAGGAATGAAGGGCATAGAGAAGGGAAAACATGAGGAGGGAAGGACAAACATGCAATTGCAGAAGAAGAGGTGACCATTGTCAAAAGACCAGTCTTTTAAAGAGGACCAAGGGAAGAGGGGGGTGTTGTGTTGAAGGGATTCAAGAGCTTTGAGGACAAGGAGGTTGGAAGAGGAGGAGGAATGAATTTGATCTATGAGAGAGAGATTAAGAGTATTGATAATCTGTGGATCAGAAAGAATGAAGGAGGAGTTTGTTCAGGAAAGTGTCAATGGCATCCTTGCGAGAGAGAGCATCTGCAGAGGCCATTTGGGTCTCAGGGGTAACCTACCAGAGGAGATCAAAGTCTTGAAGGATGAGAGCCCAATGAGCTTGATGGTGAGAGAGTTTATGAGGGTCTTTGAGGTAAGAGAGGTTTTTGTGATTGGTGATGACAGTGACTGGGTGAGGAGTTCCTTGAAGGTATTGGTACCATTCCTGGAGGGCAAGAATGACTGTGAGAAGTTCTCTGTCATAGATATCATACATGTAGTTTTGTTCTGCTGGGCTGAAGGTTTTGGAGAAGTAGGTATAGGGATGGAAGTCACCATTAGAGTCAGTGTAGAGCACATAGTGATTCTACAGTTATATTCTATCATTTTTAATATAAGAGACCTCTGATCCTAATTCTTGAATCATCTATATATCATTTTGACCACTCTTTTCTTCTGCTTAGATTGATTAGACTGATTAGTTCAACTTGGAAACTCATTACAGGTCACCACTAATGATCCGCTCAGTCCAAATACCTTTCAATGGGTCAGATTGATGTTACTTTGTATTTTCAGCACATTTCCTACATTATTTTTCCATTATCTTCATTTTTGCCTCAGTTGAGCTCACTTGGCAATTTGAAGTTTTGTAGTGTCAGTCTGATTATAATTGGCCAATGGCTCATTTGACAGGTAGATTTCCGATCTTACCCTCTACCTCATCTATCCCCTTAATTCAATTTACTTCTGTTTTGCCAATGCATTCAATACACAGTCTGGGGTATGCTCTGGACTATAAGTCTGTATTCTGTGGAACAATAATCATCTTTCACATCCCCTTTGCACTATTGTCCCCTGAGAATCAACCCCAGCTCTCTGTCCCTTGGGAAACATCACCAAAATCTCTCCATCATTGTTGCTAACATCCCTGGCACCCATCTCTGTCGGTCAGGCACAGTTGGTGACTCCTTCATCCTCTCAAACTTTCTCAACTTGTTACTCAGCCTAATGGGCACTGATTATCATCACTGCAAGCATCAGCCTCAAGCAACTTGCATTATTGCTCTCTCCATTGTCTATCTGGCAGGTTACAGCCTTCAGCAACCCACCTTATCATCATCTATCATCTTCATCATCCATCAGACAAGTTACAGCCTTTGGCAACTTGTCACATTGTCGTTTCTATTTTCTTCCCTCTGTCAGACTAGTCTCAGCCTTTGGCCACTAGTCTCCTCATCTTCCTTACTTTTCATTGAA
>JBBPUN010000572.1:0-11449 GCA_038094715.1 Heimioporus punctisporus | reverse complement strand
CAGACCTGCCCCAATTCCAACACAAAGTGAACAAACTAATGATGAAGAAACAACCACTCATGAAGAGAATCCGGAACCTCCTCATAGAGATGTCATTGTTTTGTTTCCTATACCAAGGAATGATCTTTACATTTCAGATCCACCTGATGATGCTGGACACACATCAGATACCTCTGAATCGCATCATTCATTCTTTAATCCCAAAGATGAATCTCCATCTATTCCTGGATCATCTTCACATCAAACGCCTTCCATACCATCTCCAATGCGTCCAAGTAAGGTCAGAAATAAACCTGACACCGGACATCGAAGTGCTCTTGAAGATAGACATCAGCACAAGCGCTATATGCTTCCTGATTCATCAGAATCAGAAGATGAGCCTGCTGAACCATTACCAGATGATTCTGAACCAAGAGCTGGACCATCCAGTTGGTTGCCTCCCATAAGGAATCCTCGTGAATACCTCACATATCATAAACAATCCGCTCATCAGCATCGTCCTGAAATATACAGACGCTCTGCTAGAAATCCACACCCTAGGATTTTACCTGACAATGCACATGGTGAAAGACCTGTCATTGAAATAGAGCGAGACATCAATAGAGGTCGAAATACTTTTCAGGAGGAGCAACCAATGGATACAGCTCCTGATCCTCCATCAGAAACATCCTCCAAAGGAGAGATCATAGATTATGGTGACATGATGTCCAATAAATGGATAAAGCACCATTTCTCCACTGCAATTGAATCTGGAGATCGTATTGTACCAAAACAATACAGGGATATAAAGAAACTACCAGAAAACCAACAAAAGGATTGGTATGATGCCTGTAAAGATGAAATCAAGTCTTTACATGACAGAAGAGTATGGGATCTAATTGATCTTCCAAAAGGACGTCAACCCATTAAAGGAAAATGGGTGTTTGCTATTCGATCTGGAGATCGAGTTAAAGCTCGATTTGTAGCCAAAGGCTTTACCCAGGTGTTTGGAATAGACTATGAAGAAACCTTTTCTCCAGTTGCTTGTTTTGAGACCGTTAGACTCATTCTATCACTAGCTGCTCTCAATGATTGGGAAATTGAAGCACTAGATGTCAAAACAGCATTCCTTTTTGGAGATCTGGATGAAGAACTATATATGGTTCAACCAGAAGGTTTTGAAGTCAAAGGCCAGGAATCTAAAGTCTGTCGACTCAACAAGGCTATCTATGGCCTTAAGCAAGCTGCTTTACAATGGAACAAGCAGCTCAATCAAAGTCTCATCAAAATGGGATTTAAACGTCTCTTTTCTGATTCAGGAGTTTATATCAGATTTAAAGAGAAGGACATTTTCATAATTGTCATTTATGTGGATGATGCGCTCTTTATAGGAAGCAATAGAATGCAACTACTCACTTTCAAGAAGCTGTTCATGAAAACCTGGGAATCCAGAGATTTAGGAGAAGCCACAGAATATCTTGGCATGAGGATAACAAGAGATCGCAAAAAGCGTACTCTTACCCTTGATCAAATCAAATATGCTAATAAAGTTATCAAGAGATTTGGTCAAGAGAACTCGAAGGAAACTTCAGTTCCCCACTGGGTATAATCCCAAACCAAGCGAAAGTGAAGCATCTCCTTCGCTAAGAAGTCGCTATCAATCTGTCATTGGATCATTGCTATACATTATGCTTGGAACCAGACCAGACATCGCTTTTTCAGTGATCAAGATGTCCCAGTTCTCTGCCAATCCATCAGAAGAACATTTGCAGAAGGCGATACATATAGTTCGCTATCTATCACATTCTTCTAAACTCTGCATTACATACAAAGGGACAGGCGAATCAAATGGTTTGATCGCTTATTCTGACACTGATTGGGCTGGAGATATTGAAACCTCTCGCTCTACTACTGGTTATGCAGTATTCCTTGCAAATGGAATAGTTTCATGGCTTTCCAGAAGACAGAAATGCGTACGTCTATCATCTACTGAAGCTGAATATGTTGATATGACAGAATGTGCTAAACAATTACAATGGATACGAAATCTCTTTGGAGAACTAAAGTTTCCATTAGGCGCAATACCCTTGAATGTTGATAATCAAGGAGCCATCTTTCTTGCTTCAAATCCTGCTCAAGAAGAAATAACAAAACATGTTCGCATTCCAGAGCATTATATTCGTGAAGCTGTTGAATATGGTGAAATCACACTTTACTATGTTCAAACAAATTCGCAGTTTGCAGACATCTTCACAAAGAATCTGGGTAAAACCAAATTCTTAGATGGACGTAAGATGCTTGCACTTTCTCCATTCCCAAATTGAACAGTGAGGAGGAGTGTTGAGAATATGACTTAAACTAAGCATATTCGCTTTCCTGATCACCTGATCAGAGTCTGGATCATTCTGTGTTTTACTATGATCTAGAATCGTTCTATGCTGCGCTGTTTCACTTTGACAGTTGTTCAGATAAGAGCTCTTTATTCTATAGGACATTATACTGTATCCTTTGGATGTTTTACAGTCTACCAATGGCCTATTTTGCTCTAATCTGTTTTACATTCATTCTGCGCTTTAACAGGACTCTTGTAGGGTACAAAAGACTGTCCTGTATGCGCTTTAATGTCAAGGAACTTTCATCCCTTCTCTGCTTCTAAGAAGCCCTTGATTTGCACTCCATTAGCTCCAAATCCCAGTGAGTCATTCCCACTGAGAGAAGCTCTATTATCTTCTTCTTCCTTGTGTCCACTCTGCACCCAGAGAAGCCTATCACTTCTTTATGCCGAACCTGATATCAAGCAGACAAAACTTCTAGTATGGGGAGAAAGGCGGGACCATTGTCAGTGACAATATCAGAAAAATAGGACCCCAATGGCAGAGGAGGTCCTTGAAGATAAAGGATGTGATAGCAGTCGCTGATTTAGACCAAAGCATACACCATTTTGGGTAGAAAGTCAGGGTGCAGCATGCTTAGATAATGTAATGGTAACCGCCAGATCTAGGCATAAGCATGGTATCAATATGAACTTTATAAAACAAACTGCTGATGATTGGTACCGTCAGTGAGATGTGAAGGCAGTGTTACGCGAAGTGTACACTTGAGGGATCGACAGAGACTGAACCTACTGACAGGACACTCATGAAGAGGTACAACTCAGTCAGAGGGGATCTGTACATTTGAAAGAACGGTTAGTGGGACTATACGCTTGGAGAAGCGGGGAGGAGGCTTAGGAACTTAGAGGACTTGGAGGATTCAAGGTTATGCTAGATTGCACAGATCGAGAATAGAGTACTACTATACATGGCAGTAGGTATAAGTAGTGGGCGACGCGTAAGCGTAGAACACTATAGAATGTGATGGAAAGGATAACTAAGCAGTTGCGATAGAAACTGCTGCGGAGTGGCTGTCCATAGAAGAAGAAGGAAGGAAAAGATAATGAAAGTATGACTAAACGATAAAGGTAAAGATATGTGGAAAGCCTATGACCACTAGAAGGTGAACATAGTCGTAGGCTGAAATGTACATACCAAGGAGACAATGAAAAGTGGGGCAAAGTGAAGAGATAACTAGCATATGAGAAGAAAGGAAAGAAATCGTAACATTACCCCTCTCGTACAATTGAACCCCAGGTCTCAAAATCTCAAAGTCCTTCGAACGTTGGAGGTGCTGCTGTATGAGATGAGATGGCTTATTCCACTGTGAAATGTTCAACAGGACAGTCACCAATGACATGACCACTTTCATTGCAACGTCCGCAAATTCTGGTAGGGCAGAAGCGTTCCCCATGTCCCCATCTATGGCAAAAGTTGCATTGGGTGGTAAGGCAACAACGAAGAGGATGGCCAGGGGCATAGCGATGGCAAGAGGGACATCTGTACTCTGGGCAGTCATCTCGATAATGACCAAGAAGGTTACAGTGGTGGCATCTGGTGTGGGCAGTGGCAGGTTGACAGATGAGGGGAGAAGGGACTGTTTGTACCGCAGAGGACATAACCCGGAGTCCAGAGGGGAGATGGATGTATTGAACAAGTTCTCGGTTTCATGCAAGGATAGTAGGGTCTAAGTGGTGTTCGTCAGAAGGTTGATGATGATGAAGAGACAGATGGTGAAGCTATGGGGGGAGAATTGATACGAGAGAGGAGTGAAGAAGGCAAAGAGGATGGAGGTAAAATAGATAATGGATGAGGTGAGGATGGAAGAGCGTCCAGAGAGGTAAGATATCGGTCACGAGCATTTAAAGGTAGGGAGAGGAAGATACGGCGAAAAACAGGATATATGAGAGTGGGGTCAAGGTGATTTATGAAGACATGGAATCCTTGCATATGTAAAAGGGATAAGATACGTTCAGGAAGACGATTGATCAAAAGACGAAGGGGAAGGCCAATGTAACATATGACTGAAAATCTCACTTTCTTTCCGATGTTCTGACCGGAACTACTGTTCTGAGACCTTCCGGACCGGAACCACTGTTCTGATGCACTGTCCCAACCCATTCCGACCCACAATGGGCCACTTCAATAGAATAAACACTTAACATACCCCCCACTATGTATAGAATGCTATAAACGATACTACAGTCATTTCTAGCTATCCCCTTGCTTCCCAAAGTACCCCCACACCTTCCGATCGCCCTTCCGACCCTTCCGAGCCATTCCAGACCGGAACTACCTTTCCGAACTATTTACACATCCTCTCAAGTACCAATGTCACCATAAAGACTATTTAACCACTCTAGAGTGAATATATATATGTATTACTATTCCAATATGTCCTAAAATAACCCTTATCCCTTCCTAACACCTTTCCGAGCATTCTGGCTGGAACAACCCTCCCAGACACTTCCAGAACGCTCTGGAATCATCTTACTACCCTATACCCTATGATGAAACCCTACAACCTATGCTTCCATTCTATGCACCTCTCCATTTTTATACATAGATCCCACTCCCCTAGTGCACCGTTCTTTGTCATAGAACCCCTATACCTGACACCGGTTCATGACCTGCACACTAACACGATAGAACCCTCTTTATGTTACAAACCCTCATATTGACCACTATTTTTCCATATTTTTCCATATTTTTCCCGATTTTATTTCACTTCTTTTCACTCGTTTTCAGACCTCATCTTACAACTCGCTCAAAAGATAGTCACGTGATCACCAATCACATGACTCATCACATGACAGGTCTAGACCGATGACTAACGGTCACCGTGTACAGCCTTCTACTTCCGATCTTCCATTCCGTGCTGAACATGGCTATGCAAAGGCTAGACGCCTCATGCATTTCATTTCCGCTTATCTTTGGACTCATATTCTATTCTTCCAGCATTGCCTCGCACTGCTCGGCCACTCCACCCAACCACATAATCCCCTCATCAGTCATTGTGACCCATCACAACTCACTCTGACTCACCTCAACTCATAACGGATTAGCCAATACTGCCTTGCATTGCCTTGCCACCTCATGACTGCACTGCCTAGCACTGCACGGATCATGACACCAATAGCGAAACTCCCTCATAACTCGTTATGACTCACGACCACAGCCTTGATGGCTATGCCACAGCCTTGACGGCTGCGCACCTTATCTCTGACTCGTCATGACTCGTTATGCACAGCTTATTACCATATTAGTGTAGTAATATGTACAAACAGAACCACACATGTACAAATATTAGAATAGTATATAAACCCCAAGGATGGGCCAGGGAGCGACAGTTTGTCCTCCTTTGGTATTCCCTCCAAGGCATTCTCCTTGCTGGACTTGCGATTGCGTACCAGTAAGAAAAGGCATCAGTATACCATTAAACCCTTCTGACTTCTCCCCCTGGAAGACGACCTTCTCAGTACTCGTCTATCAGCAGGTCAGTTGCAGTTTATCCTAGGCTTCCTGCGGTTCTCACTTAGCTGTGCTTTGGGGTCTCACATCACTTTATACCCTGGGTAGAACCCTTGGACAATCTGTAGATACATTGTACATAATAACAAACACCTGTAGAGTATATAAGTGCGAATAAATCCTACCAGAGAACTCCAAGTTGAGTTCTCTTGGTGGTTTCCTCCATCGCTGCAGTTCCAGCTTCAACAGATGTATTTGCAACCGCCCCATGTCGAGTTTGATCCATTTACATTTCCTATACCTTTCTATTGACCTTATAACCCCCTTTTACTTAGTTATCACTCTAGATCCTTCCGAAACTCCGGAACTCCAGAACCCTCTTTCCGACCACCGGAATCACCTTCCGTGCTAGGTCCCAGCCCCTCTGCACTGCACCTGCATGTATTGGGTCCTACAGCCCCTGAAGTAGTGGGGTGTATCAGCCAAATTCAGCCGGTAAATTGAAGGGGGCGGATTGGAAGTGGTAGGATTGAACTTTTGAAATGTCAAAGAAGAGGCGTACTAGCTCCTGAGAGATCTTGTCTTCCTCATACAGGGGGTCCTCCTCCAGAGTGTGGACTAGATTGAGTGTTGCCAGGATGCTTGTGTATAGTGTGTTGATGGCGGAGGCGGGGAGGAAGATGGGTTGGACAGGGCGACTACATAAAGGAGAAAGGGAGGAGGAAGAGGAAGAGGAATGGTCAGAGGAGGACATATTGGGTGAGAAAGGTAAAGGTAGCGATGCAAAATGCAGGGAGGGTTGCGAGGAAAAGAAAGAATAGAGACATTGGGTTATCGAAGCGAATGATTCTTTTTGTATTGTTTTAGGATAGAAGAAGCGTGGCGGAGATTACTTTCAGGTTTCCAAGTATTTTCTGATGTGGAATAACCCTTCCATGCAGTTAGGTACTGATAATGGCCAGGGGAGCCTTTATGGGCAAGAATTCCATCAACTTCATATTCTTCTTCCCCCTCTATTATGTCAGGAGGTGGAGTGGGAAAGGAGGGGCCATGTGCTTCGGTGAGGCGATGAGAAGATAAGAGGGTGGCGTGGAAGACATCATGGATTTTCCAGGAAGGAGGGAGTTGAAGGTGATAGGTGAGTGGCGATAGGACCTGGATGATTTCAAAGGGTCCTAGACGTTTGGGTGCGAGTTTCCTAGAGGGGTAAGGGATGTGGAGATTGGTGGTTTCTAGCCAGACCTTATCTCCAACTTTCCATGGGGAGAACTTTTGGGTGGAGTGTTGAGTCATGAGATGTCTAGCAGAGTCATGTGCGGCGAGCACTTCCTTTCTGGATTCTTCTAGGTGGGAGAGTCTATTGGTGAGGGCTGGGAGGAACGTTTTTCCGAGGGGAGGGTAGGCACGAGGTTCATATCCTAGCATGAGGGAGAAGGGGGAGGCTTTGGTGGATGAGTGGAGGAAGGAGTTATGATGGAATTCAGCAGAGGTGATGAAGGAAGACCAGGTGTTTGGTTGATTGCCACAGAAGATGCGGAGGTATATTTCAATCTCTTGGTTTGTCCTTTCAGTTTGTCCATCAGTTTGGGGGTGGTAAGCTGTGGAGAGGCGGACATTGTAGTGAAGTAATCGGGCCAGTTCTTGTGCAAATG
The DNA here is from genome assembly GCA_038094715.1 of Heimioporus punctisporus. NCBI lineage: Eukaryota > Fungi > Basidiomycota > Agaricomycetes > Boletales > Boletaceae > Heimioporus > Heimioporus punctisporus. The sequence continues at coordinate 3,975 of JBBPUN010000572.1, read as the reverse complement.
CAGAAGCAAACTGTGAGCCTCTATCAGAGATGATTGTGTCATGGAGTCCAAAGTGTTTGAATACATGATTGAAGAAAAGGAGGGCTACTTCAGCTGCATCTATGGTTTTGTTACAAGGAATGAGAATTACCCCCTTTGTAAGGCCATGGTCGACCACGACCAGAAGAGAATTGAAGCCAGAGGAGGGAGGGAGATTAGTGATAAGGTCCATGGAGAGTTGACGGAAGGGGAGGCAAGTGGAAGAGGGGATGGGGGTGAGGGGGGGAACAGTGGGATGGGTGTTAACTTTAGATTGTTGGCATAAAGCGCAGCCAGCGATGAAGTTTTTGATGAAGGTGCTAAGGCCAGGCCACCAGAAGTCACGCTCAACAAGAGCTTTGGTGTGAAAGAAGCCCATGTGACCTGTTGTGGGAGAGGAATGGAGGGTGTAGAGAAGGGGGGAACATGAGGAGGGGGGAACAAACATTCGATTGTGGTAGAAAAGGTGGCCGTTGTCAAAGGACCAATCAAGTAAGGAAGAATGAGGGAAGAGGGGGGTGCTGGTCTAAAGGGAGTCAAGGGCTTTGAGGACAAGGGGGTCCGAGGAGGAGGAGGAGCGAATTTGTTCTGTGAGGGAAAGGTCCAGGGCATTGATAATGTAGGGGTCGGGGAGGATGGAGGAAGAGGTGTTGTCCAGGGTAGTATTGACAGTATCCTTTCGAGAGAGCGCGTCTGCAGGTGCCATTTGAGTACCAGGAGTGATTTACCAGAGAAGGTCAAAGTCCTGGAGGAAGAGAGCCCAGCGAGCTTGGCGATGAGAGAGTTTGTGAGGATTCTTGAGGTAGGAGAGGTTTTTATGATCAGTGATGACAGTGACTGGGTGTGATGTTTCCTGGAGGTATTGGCGCCACTCCTGGAGGGCAAGAATAACGGCAAGAAGTTCCCTGTCATAAATGTCGTAATTGTGTTCAGCCGGACTGAAGGTTTTGGAGAAGTAGGCACAGAGATGGAGATCGCCATTAGAATCAGTTTGTAGAAGGATTGCCCCAGCTGCAAGAAGGGAGGCATTGGTCATGATCAAGAAGGAGCGAGAGACATCGGGGAAGGAGAGGACTGGGGCGGAGGAGAAGCAGGTTTTCAGGGTGTTGAAGGCGTATTCCTGGAGTGGGGTCCATAGCCAGGGTTCATCTTTTTGGGTGAGGAGAGTGAGGGGAGCGACAAGGTTAGAGAAATTTGGGATGAATTTGCGATAGAAGTTGGCAAAGCCCAGAAAAGAGCGGATTTCTTTGACAGAGGTGGGGGGTTTCCAATCATCTATGGCTTTGAGTTTGATAGGGTCCATTTGAATATGACCTTGTCCGATGATAAGGCCAAGGTATTCCATCTGGGGGGCATTGAAGGAGCATTTAGATATTTTGAATGATAGACCAAGTTCACGTGCTTGAAGAAGGACTCGTTTGGTTCATTCATGGTGTAGTTCTATGTCCTCCTTGGTGTGTATGCCAATGTCATCCATATAGATCTTTAACCAATGTTCAGCGATCATATCAGCGAAGGCATGATTCATAAAGGCCTGGAAGGTTGGGGGTGCGTTATTAAACCCAAAGAACATGACTGTTGGTTCGAAGAGACCTAGGGGGGTGATAAACGCTGCTTTCCATTGGTCTTCTTCTCATAGTCTGATGTTGTTATATCCCCATCAAATATCGAGTTTTATGAAGAGAGTGGAGTCTTTCATGTCGTCGATTAGTTCAGTGATGAGAGGGAGGGGGTATGCGTTCCGAATGGTGTGGGAGTTAAGGTATTGATAGTCTTGACAAGGGCGAAGGGTGCCATCTTTCTTTGGGACAAAAAAGAAGGGGAAGGCTTGTGGGGATTTGGAAGGGATAATGTGACCAGTTTTAAGATTTTCTTCCATGAAAGAGCGACAGGCTTCTTGTTCAGCAGGGTTGAGGGGGTAGACTTTGACAATCTTCGGGACAAAAGAGGGTTTAAGTTCAATGGTGTGATTGAAGGGACGATGGAGGGTAGGGTGTTGAACGTCTTTTCTGAAAATACATCTTCAAATTCTTTACACCAGGAGGGTATTTCTTGCTCAGACGGTTTCTCTTGTTGGGCGAGTTGCATGGAGAGGGTGATCTTTCCAAGGTGTTGTGGGTATAGATCAGTTTCTTTCTCTTTCCAGGGTGGACTCTCATGAAGAGGTACCACAGCATCCTGGAGGGAGAGGGTGTTGGCCTTCCAATCAATGTTAGGGTTGCGTTTCTTTAGCCATGTCATTCCTAGAATAATATGGGGGGATCCTAAGGAGGTTACGAAGAAAGTCTCCTTGTATGATAGGTCAGAGAGAGAGACATCAGCGGAGATGGTCCATTTGATGATCCCCTGGTGGTTTGGAGTTCCATCAATATTGTAGGCAGTGAGTGGTTGAGGGAGTTTACGAATGCCAGCTCTGAGGGAGGGGACGAGGGATGAGTCGATAAAGTTGTTGGTAGCACCACAGTCTATGAGGGCGGTGGTGTCAATATTTTGAGATCCTGCTTGTAATCAGACTGGGAGGCATATGGTTCGTTCATTTGGTAGTCCTACAAGTACAGCAGAGATATCTTAGGAGAGGGAAGGAGACGTCGCTACTTCTTCCCTTACTGAAAACCCAAAGGGGGATCTTCCTTGGGGGTGTCATCGAAACAGAGTTTGAGCATTTGAAGGATTTCTCCTTCATCTTTTCCTGCTGTGCGAAGGTTATTAACATAGGTTTCAAGGGCGGAGGTTGGTTTAGCTGGGGGAGGGGGGGTGATGTTGGTTGTTTGAATGTATTGGGGATTTCTGAAAGGGTTGTTGGAGGTGGTGGGGTGAGGGTTGGAGGTGGTGGGTGTGAAGGAGCGACATTGTTGAGTGTTATGTCCCTTTCTGCGACATCTAAGGCAGAGACCTTCTCTGAAGCATCTGGCTTGTTCTGTGGAGGTAAGCTTGGAGAGGCAAACTGTGTCTACATCCATGGCATTAGGGTCCGAGGTTGTGGTGCGACTGGTGAAGGTGGAGGGGGTTCTATGTCCCTTGTGAAGGGCTGTAATGCGGGCTTTCTGGGCATGGAAGGTTTTCACTTTATCAATCCATTCATTGAGCGTAGTGGGGAGGGTAGACATGGAGAGGATCATGGTGGTCAGCTGTTGGTCCAGTCCTAGGGAGAACTGGTCGATGAGGGTGGTTTGGTCTGAAATCTTTGCTTTGGCAGCGAGGTTCTGGAAGTCTGTGATGTACTTTTGAAAGCCATCATCGTTCTCTCCATCAGGGTGTTTGGTGGATTTCTGGGTGAGGCGAACGAGTTCATGGTGTGCAGTGGCTTCTGTATCAAAAAGATAGAAGGTAGATTCAAAGTTTGCAATGAATTTATCGAAGGTTTTCTCAGAGTTAGCGATGTTTTCGTTATTGAGGCGGTCATACCACATTTCAGAGAAGGAGATACCACGTCCCTTGCTCATTTTGTTCAACGTGGTCATGATCTTAGTTTGGTTGCTGTTGTAAAGTGAAGCATTGATGGAAAAGTAGGCCTTCATGGCTTTGATCCATTGGACAGCATCAGAAGGTTCTCCAGAGAAGTCTGTGGGGAGGGTAGCTTTGAGTTCAGTCATTTTAGCTAAGGGAGCGGTTGCTAGTGTAGGGAGGATGGCTGGGATGATGGGGGGTGGAGCTAGGGTTGCTGGGGCTGGGGTTAGTGATACACCCCACTACTTCAGGGGCTGTAGGACCCGATACACGCAGGTGCAGTGCAGAGGGGCCGGGACCTAGCACGGAGGGCAATTCCGGTGGTCGGAAAGAGGGTTCTGGGGTTCCGAGGTTCTGGAAGGATCTAGAGTGATAACTAAGTAAAAAGGGGGTTGTAGTGTCAATAGGAAGGTATAGGAAATGTAAATGGATCAAACTCGACACGGGGCGGTCGCAAATACACCCGTCGAAGCTGGAACTGCAGCGATGGGGGAAACCACCAAGAGAACT